>JAFEME010000175.1:0-51755 GCA_018831755.1 Niveomyces coronatus | reverse complement strand
AAGAACCTAACCTTATTTATAACTATAAAGGATTTAAATAAATATTAAATTAGATAGTATAAAACCCTTATAGACTATAATTTTAAAATTATATATAGAAAAGGATCTAAAAATAGAAGAGTAGACGTGCTTAGCTAAAGAGAGGATTTAAAATTAGAAGAACTAGTAGATAATACACTACTATTATATACTAATAAGGATAGGAACCTTATATTAGGCACCTAAGAGATTAATATAACCTAGTAAGCTACGCTAGATAATATATAGATATAATAAATTATATTAAGCGTTAAGAATAATAAATACCTAAATAATTAGGAAATAAACCTATATATTATAAAGAAAGGCAAGGCCTTCTTATATAATAAATAATAGTATATTCCTAGTACACTTTAAAAATAACTTATTAAAGAAATCTATAAACACCTATTATATAGACACTAGGGTATAGAGAAGATAATTAATAGACTATAAAGATTATATAACTTCTTAGAAAGTAGGAAAATTATATAAATAATAATTAAGGAATATAATATATATAATAAGTAAAATTAGGACGATATATACTATATAGTAAATTATAACTAATACTACTACCTAAAAGAGTATAGTAAATAGTAACTATAGACTTTATTATTAAACTACTAAAGTCTAAAGAACTAATAATAAGAGTTAACTATAATAGTATCTTAATTATTATTAATAAACTTATAAAATATACTTACTATATTCCTTATATAGAATCTAGTAATACTAAGGACCTAGTATATATAGTTTTTAAAATAGTTATTACTTAGTATAGTTTACTAATAAAACTAATATTAGATTATAATAAGTTATTTATATTAAATTTCTAGAAAAGTCTTATAGAAATTATAAAAATTAAGTAGAATCTATCTATAGTATTTTACCTATAAATAGATAGATAAATAGAAATCTTAAACTAGATACTTAAGTAATACCTATAAAGCTATATTAACTATTAGTAGAATAATTAGGTAGAATAGCTACCTCTAGCATAATAGGCTTATAATAGCTTAGAAAATAAAAATATAAAAATATTACTATTTAGGGTAAACTATAGATTTAACCTTATAATTAAAATATATATAGTATAAAGCGTATATATACTAGTAGCTATAGTATATATAGTAACTATTATAAATATATAAAAATATTTATAGAAAGAATAGATTTTCCTATAAAATTAAATAAAATACTATATAGATAAAAAGAGATTATTAGCGCTAATCCTAGAGGAGGGGCATAAAGTATACCTTATCTATAAAAATATAAAGATAAAACGACCTAGCGATAAACTTAACTAGAAAAAAATAAGACTATTTATTATTAAATAAAAACTATTAAACACTAACTATAAGCTATTATTACTAGAAAGGATAAAAATATATTCTATATTCTATATTTTATTACTAGAGAAAGCACTAGATAGTGCTATAATTACTATAAAAATTATAGTAGAAAACATAAATAAGTATAAAATAGAAAGGATCCTTAAGGCATAAGGAAACATTAAAAATTATTATTATCTTATTAAATAAAAAGGGTACCTAAACTTAGAAAATATATAGGAACTAATTAGGAACCTTAAAAACTGCTTAATAATAATTAAGTAGTTCTACTAGATAAAATCTATCCCTAGTCTACTACACTAAAGACCCTAGCCTCCTAAACATTCGCTACTACTTTAGATTTAAGGATAAGTAAATTAGAGGTAGAATAATCCTTTAAACTATCCTCCTAATCTAACTCTACTATACTATATTTAAAAAGCTCCTTTTCCTTAGAATAAAGGAGCTCCTTTTATTTATAAAGATAAGTAAGATAACTTAAAACTTCTATAGTATTATAATAGGCCTAAAGAGCCTTTTCCTAAGCCTTAGCTAAAGCACTCTTAGCCTAACGCTCCTAGGTTTCGACCTTATTTAGAGTAGTAGAGGCGCGCTCTAAAGAAGAACTAATAAATACACTATTATAAGGGCGGCCCTTAAGGGCGCACTTATAATAACGACTAGTAGATTTACTAACTATAGTATAGTAAATACGTTTATAATAATATAGCGTATAAGGTATAATCTTATTAAGAGAATTAGTACTATAAAGTTTAATATACTAAGTAAGATAAAGACACTTTAAAGTTATATTACGACTAGAAGAAGTACGACTATATAGTTTCTATACGCGCCTAGACATACTATTAGAAAGAATAATATAGGAGGGAGAAATTAAAAGTAGGACCTATAAGAAATAATAAGGTCTTAAGGATAAGACTAATAGAGGAGGAGTATTATATTATAAACGATAAAAAGGTAGTGTTACTAAGCGGCCTAAGGAAGCGGCTAAGTAAATAATAAGCAGTAATATAGCCCTAAGGGTTATATAACGCGCTTATAGAGATTACATATAAGCATAGTAAGCGCTGCTTACTATAATTACTAGTAAGTAAGGTAATCCTAAATTATAGTAAAGAGATAGATAAGTATATAAAGGATAGAGATTCTAGTAGCTAGGTAGTCTAGATTTCTACTAATTAATCTAAGTAATAGTTTTACTATTAGGAATAACTTCCTAATAGTACTTATTATATACTATAATAAACCGACTTATCTAGTATTAAGCCTGCTTATATTTACCTAACTTACTTCCTAAGAAATAGACCCTTCTATAACTTAGAATAAGCTACTATTATATCCTCTTACTTAATACGCTCTAATTCTTCTATATTATTAATACCTTATATAACTATATATATTATTTTCTTAAACTATAATTTCTTTTATTTTTAAAGGTAATATACCTTTACGCTCGCCCTCTCTAGTTCCTCTTCTATATCTTCTAGTTTAGATTTAGCCTTATAATACTAATTACTAATATAATAGAGCTACTATAGAGTAAGAGGATTTTTATTATAATAAGATCGATTAAGGTAAACACACTTATAATAATAAGAGGAGTCTGCTTTAGACGCCTTATAGTCTAAGATACCCTATTCTTTATAAAAAGAATATAAGGGTATATTAATAAGCTTTCTAACTATTAATTTAAGAAGAGTGTTTTACTTATCTATTTTATAGGAAACTTTTTAGGAATAAATAGAAGGCCTTATAATATAATTAGCTAATATAATAGTATATAATAATATAAAAGGGAAATTATATAGATATATAGACGGCCTAATCTAAGGGCCTTAGGGATAAGACCTATAGAGGAGGAGTATTATATTATAAATAACACTATATAGGGCTAGTCTATAGTAGGCGCACTATAAAGCTATAGTCCTAGTATAGCACTAGGAAGGAAGTTATATAATAGATTATTAGATTATTAAGATAATCTAGCGATAAAGAATTATTATAGAATATAAATAATCTAAATAATCTAAGGGATAGTAGAGAACTAGATAAGTATATAAGGGATAGAGATTCTAGTAGCTAGGTAGTCTAGATCTCTACTAATTAATCTAAGTAATAGTTTTACTATTAGGAATAACTTCCTAATAGTACTTACTATGTACTATAATAAACCGACTTATCTAGTATTAAGCCTACTTATATTTACCTAACTTACTTCCTAAGAAATAGACCCTCTTATAACTTAGAATAAGCCACTATTATAAAATAGTCCTTAAGTATAGTTAAAAGAGCCTCTTTAGTATATTAATAATTAATTCCTTTAACTTTATTAGTTAATTTAGCTAGTTAGGCGCTTTTAAGTTAATTAAAGTTATCTATTATAGTGTTATTAGCGACTTCTACTACTATTTCTTATTTTATAAAATAAGAAACATTAATACCTTAAAATAAGATAAAATTAGTAAGTTTTTCCTTATTCTAAGGTATCCTTATTTAAGCTAATATTATTTAGGAAAGTTAGAATAAGATATATTTAAAAATTTATATAATTCTAGGGTGGCAACTAATTTTTAAGAAAAAATAAGAAAAAAAAACATTTCTTACCTATTTGCAGGTAAGCGCTATATAAAGACCTACTTTAAGTTTTTTTGAATTTTAAAATAACGAAATAAGCTATTTTAAAAGTTTTAGTCCCACGGCCTCAGGGCAGCATTTTATTATGGCTAGAGCGGCAGCTTTTTTCCCGCCGCATGATACAGTACAGGTACATACCAAGTAGTATCGATACCGACCTCCAATATCTTGAGAAAAGCCTCCCCATGAGACAAGGTAAAGATAGGCCTACCAATTGCGTAACGCCAGCAATGTCTTGATTTTGACATACCCAGCATTGCTTCAAACGCGCCGCTCATTCATCACTGCACTCTCATGGCACGGCTGCGGTCTTTGCAGGGTGCGGCATTGGCCTGTCCCTCCCGGATATTCTGCCCGCGCACACCAAGTCGACATGCCAGCTCGTCAGCGAACTCTAGACATGCTTACCTGCTCCAGACATGGAATAAATGTATGGTTCAGCTTGGTACCAACGCAACAAGTCTGACAATCTGACTTCCCAGACAACAGCTTCACCTTACCGCTCCAAGGCGAAAGCGGCCAAACCCGCATTGGTTTCTTGGGCAAGAAGCGAACACTGTCGAAACATCTATCTTTTGCAAACCTCACGACTCCTTCGGGGAAAGTCATCCAGGTGTGCTCCAATGGCGAGGTTGACAGCGATGCCCATGCAGACTTTCGTCGTATCCCCGCGTTTAGTCCTGTAGCGCTACAGGTTCGCAGCCCGACGACGGGGGAAAAAGGGCGCGACGACTCCGTCGACAAGACCACCGTATACCTGGAAAGCATCCGTGCTCTGAACAGTGTTCCCAAAGAACTCATCGTCACATCTGAGACAATCTTTCCAGCTACCAAACGCCACCTGCAAATACGTTTTCATCCGGAGGTTCAAGCTCGATTACAATTCCGGTCATGGCTGAAGAACACACTGCATCAAGGTCTCATGGAAAAGGGCTTCACCGACATCGAGACACCGACACTTTTCAAGTCCACGCCAGAAGGTGCCCGAGAGTTTCTCGTTCCGACTCGACAGCGTGGCAGAGCCTTCGCGCTCACTCAGAGTCCGCAGCAGTACAAACAGGTTCTCATGGCAAGTGGCATTTCGCGCTACATGCAGTGGGCTCGATGTTATCGTGACGAGGACTCGAGGGCGGATCGACAGCCTGAATTCACGCAGGTAGGTGCATCCTCGACGCCCAACATTGCCACGATGCTTACAATGTGAAGCTGGACATGGAATGGGCATTTGCCGACGCTGCGACCGTCCGCCAAGATATCAATGACATCATCCTGAAGGCGTTGTCGATGCTTCCATCCACTTGTTACCAAGATATACGGGGCGAAAGCGTGCCAATGGTCCGCGACTTACCAAAATTCCCCATGATAACGCCGAGCGACGCAGGCTCAAAGTCGTACCAATTCACAAGCTTGACGTTCGCTGAATGTATCGCCGCTTACGGCTCTGATAAGCCAGACTTGCGAATACCTGGCCGAATATACGCAATGAAGGATCTTACACCATACCGAAATTTCGTCAGCATGATAACGCATCTAGATTCACCCGTCGTAGAGGCATGTGCATTCAGTCTCGATAGTGCCTCGGCTGAAGACTCCCGGCAGTTTGTTACAAGTTTCATGGAAGGGTTGCCCAAAGAACTGGCCGAGAATCCAGACGGCAAGCCTCAGGTCTTGATTTACGACTCCAAGAAACCTCTGCGTGGGTTTTCTTCACTTGGATTCGAATACGAATCTCTCTTGGACAGCATTAACGGAGGAGAAGAACTGAGCGATGGCGACCTAGTTGTCTTCCAGGCCCGGCGCACGCCAAGTGGGCAGTACTGCTCCGGGTCGACCAAGATTGGTGAAATTCGTTCGGCTTTGTGGAAGGCACTTGTTGAGCGGGGATATATGATCAGTCCGCGCAATGGCGAGACAGGCTCACTCCAGTTCGTATGGGTCACGGAATTTCCCATGTTCAAGCCGACAGAGGAGGGTGAGCCAGGACAAGAGGGCGCAGCCGGCATCGCCGCATCGCACCATCCCTTCACGGCGCCCTTGTCAAAAAAAGACTTTGAACTGCTCTTTTCGAATCCGCTCGACGCTAAGAGCGCCGCTTATGACCTCGTGCTCAATGGCGTTGAGATCGGTGGCGGCAGTGTGCGTAACCATATTGCTGATGTTCAGGACTTCATCATGCGCGACGTGTTGCAAATGGCGGACAGGCGCATCGCCGACTTTGCACACCTGTTCGAGGTGTTGCGTGCCGGATGCCCGCCTCACGCAGGCTTCGCTCTGGGATTCGACCGCATGGTGGCGCTCATGACTGACACCACGACTGTTAGAGATGTCATTGCCTTTCCCAAGACGATGAAAGGCGAGGATGCATTTGTCAAGTCGCCGACCAAAATCACGGACGAGCAGCTTGCGCCGTATGGCCTGCAGCTACGCCGAGCAGACTAATATGTATTTGATGCTGGAGCAAGTGTATAGTGTAATGTATCGTATAATAGTATTATTATTTTGGCATACGTGTTGACCACCCTATCTTTCATACTTAATAGATATATGGAAGAAAAGGGTCATGGTGTCAGAGTTGCAAAGAGTGTTGAGTTATCATTAATGTGACATGCTATTAAATGCCTGCCGGTCACTGCTTCACGAACGAATTTCCGCTTTTCAATGTATACAAATGTAGGGTTTCTAAAAAGAAAAAAAAAGGATTTCAATCGATATCACTTATCAAAGGCCAAATAATATTAGACGTGAACCAACAACGAGTAACACTTGCTTGTTGGTCGCCCCACCTCACGAGTGCAACTGGTCACCGCCAAAATTTTCAGAAATACTGCCGTCAGTTGTGCCCGCGAATCTGCACTAGATCTCATCAAGCCATTCCCATCACTCGCACCGCACCGGCGAATTCAGTCAATACAGACGAAAGATGTCGTCTATGCGGAATGCTGTCGATCGCCGCGTTCATCGCGAGCGAGCCCAACCGCAGGAGCGTCGTCGTCTCGGTCTACTGGAGAAGCACAAGGTTCGCTTACCTACCATCAGATCCCACCGCGAAGGCAACTCTATCTAACCGCACATGCTTTCCAACCATATAGGACTACTCGAAGCGAGCCAAAGACTACAACAAGAAAAAGGCCCAGCTCAAGTCGCTACGTGCCAAGGCTACCGAGCGCAACGAAGATGAGTTCTACTTTGGCATGATGTCCCGCAAGGGTCCCGGCGCCCGCATCAAATCCGGCCGGAACTGGAGCGGGACGGTCGCCGGCGACCGCGGCAACACGGCGCTCAGCGTAGAGGCGACGCGCCTCCTCAAGACACAGGACATGGGCTACGTCCGCACGATGAAGCAGGTGGCTACCAAGGAGCTCGCCAAGCTAGAGCAGCAGGTCATCTTGACCAGAGGCCTGGACCGGTTAGAGGACGAAAACGAGGAGATGGAAGACGATGAGGACGATGAGGACGACGAGTTTGGCGGCTTTGATAACAGCGACGACGACGAGGATGCTTCGAAGAGGCCGTCAAAGCCCAAGGTAGCGAGAAAGATTGTCTTCCTTGACGACCAGGATGCGCAGGAAGACGCCATGGAGCTGCATCTGGAGCGCGAGGAGCAGCAAGAGGCAGACAAGAAGCAGCAGCAGGAGGATGCGGACAGCGTTCAAGAGCAGGCAGAGGAGGAGCGCAAGACGTCTCTACGCAGGCTACGGCGACAGGTGGACCAGACGCGCAAGAAGCTCAAAGTCCTCGCCGAGGCCGAGGAGGCACTGGAGGAGCAACGGGCGAAGATGGCCAAGACGGCAACGTCGGGCGGGTCGACGCGGCGCGGAAAGAAGATCATGGTGCGCGCGCGAAAACGATAGCTGGGAGTGATCGGCCTAATGCGAGTTTGTGTGATGAAGCTGTTTTTTTTTTCCTTGTGCCGGCGTTGCAGCGGGAGATTGGTTGGATTTATGGCATATTTCAAATCATATACAGAGTATTGCCATCATATAAATTAAAGGTCAAAATATCGAATTGAGAAAAATGTCAGTATTATCCTAACGCCTGCATCTGCTACTCATTCGTCACATATTCATTCCCAGAGTCTCACTCATTACGTCGTATATGTCGTCTCAATACTTTGACCGGACGCATTTAAACATGACTCTGAAGATGCCAGTCAATACCCAAATGACACATTTGAACACGCCCTTGCCGATCTTGATTCCCGCACGCAGCAGAAGCGGCAGCTTCTTCTCCCGCTCCTTGTCCTTTTCTTTCTTCCTGCCCTTCTTCAGGCTGTCATCCTGGCTCTCCAGATCCATCTCAAACTCCTCTGTCGGCTTTCCCCTCCTCCACCGCTTCTTCCTCGCCTCCTTCTTCTCTCCCTGCTCCGGCGGCGCCTCGAACACGACACTGCTCCTCGCCGCCGCGGCCTCGTCCCTCTCATCCCCCGCCGCCACGATGAGCAGCGCCGCCACCGCGACGTCAATCACGTAGTACGCGTCCACGTGCGCCGCGACCGCCGTGTCCACCTCGAGCCAACCGCCGCCCGCGCCGCCGTCGCGTGTCAGCTTCGCCAGGTGCCGCCCGGGCGACTCGTGGTGCTCGAGCGTGTACTCGACGCGCGACCACGCCGGGCATCTCGCGACAGCGACGCGGAAGGGCGACGCGAGCGCCGGGTGCGCCAGCCAGTGCCCAACGTCCTCGCCGTCGCCGGACACCAGGTGCGCGCGCTCGCGCTCCGCCATGGCCACGAGCGTCGAGTCACCCCTCTGCTCGCTGACCATCCTGGCCGCCGAGGAGGGCATGAGCTGCGCGACGAGCCCGTCCCGCTGACACCGCTGGCCGTCGCATGGGGGGGAGCGGTCTGCGGCCTCGAGGGCGGTGCGCAGGACCTCTTGCGAGTGCTGCTTCTTCCTGCTGCTGCTGCTGCTGCTGCTGCCACTCTTGTGCGGGTCGTCCCGGGAGAGCGAGACAAGCGCGGACGTGGATGTCGGGTCGAGACGGAAGCGGTAGAAGGGCTGCTGCGATGCCGAGGACAACGTGTAAGCGGGGGCGTCCTTCTGCTTGGCTAGCCGAAGGCAGAAGACGCGGGCCTCGGACGGCGCGGCCTTCCACCCGTTGGCAGCCTTCCACAGCGTCCGCAGCTGCTCGTTGGTGCTGGTGGCGGGTATCACGGGGGGGCTCGCGGTACCGCTGCCGCGGGCGGGATCGCGGCTGGCATCAATGCCGTGCTGCGACGGGAGCGGCTCTGCGGTGATATATGACTGCGTGTCACCGGTCACGCCGTCGCTCCCATGGTGGTGGCGGTAGTGGCTCTGGCGACTGATCGCCGCGCGGGGGAGGCGAGACGGACTGAGCTGCGTCGGCCCGTATGCCTGCTGGTCCAGCGGCAGCTCCGGGTTGTACGTGGGGAACATGGACCGGAGCGGGGCGGGGCGGGAGGCGATCGCGGCGGACGAAGGATCATCATAGTCAAGCGGCGGCTTGGTGATGGAGGTACGGGTGCCGGCGCCGGTCGCTCTCTTGCTCGAGGCATCGTATTGTGGATGAGAGGTGGTCGCGGGACCTGACGGATGTTGTGGCTGGGGTGACGAGCTGGAGGAGAGGCCAGGCACGGGGTTGAACTGAAGCGTCGCGTGACTTGGCTCCGGGTACTCTGCCGAGGGACCGCTGTGCGCTTGGGAATCTGATGATGGCCTCTGCGGCGTGTCTGCGCTCTGCGAGGGCTGGCTGGGGTGGTGATGGCGCCGCAGGTTCTGCTGCTGCTGCAGCCGGGCGCGCTCCCTCGATGCCGAGCGCTTCGGCTGGGGGTTCGGGTGAAGCCTGATGACGGGCGCCGGCGGTGGGGGCCGAGAGGCGCAGCTCGGGCTGGGGAAGAGCGAGAAGCTGCTGGCTTGGCCGCCGGGAGGTGACTGTTGCGTGGTCATGTCTGTCGAAGGCGGATCTTGTCGTCTTATCGTGAAAGCTGGTGAGAGCGATAGGGTGTGTGATGCTTTTTTTTCATACAAATGTGATTTTTTTTTCTTTGTTTTGTTTTTGTTTATATACCCTTGCTCTGTAGAAAGTGCTTCGCTTCGAGATGTTCACGTCGCACGACTCGGTAGAAGCAGCTTGTCGTGTTGGATGGCCGAATCACCTCAGCACGGCTCAGCGAGATGCCAGAGCTCGACAGCAGAGCGGCGCCGGTACTTCTACCTGAAGCGAACCAGCTGAGTACCTGCGACGGAGAGGGAGAGAGCACAGAGTCGAGGACGATGCCACGGGTGGGGGAGGTGCAGTATGCGGAGTAGATGAAGCTTCACACGAGACCAGATATAAAACGTGTACGCGCCTTGATAGGCGACTTTTTGCCCGACCCGGCAGACGGCCATTCAGCTCACTCTTTTCTAATCGCTTTCCAAATCCCATCTAAACACTTTCTTGTCCGCAGCTCCGGCCAATGAGCAACCTCGAGTCCTCCCTCTTCCCGGCCGGGTAGCTGCATGTTTTCTCTTGTTGACATGCCGAACCCCTGCAGCCGAGAAATACCATCAATAATAGAGCGGGGGAAAGCCTGTCCTCCTACATGGTATTGGCCCCCAAAAAAAAACATTATAGTCTTCCCGCTCCTTGGTCCTAGGTTAAGCGCCCGCACCCCTGTCATGATGTGACGATCGGGGGGAGGGAGGGGTATAAGGTCCCTGGCTTACAACCACTCACGAAGAAGGAAGACTTGCATGGACAAAAATCCTCGGCAACAGCAGGCAGCGAATTATGCAGGGGGGCAGCGGGTTGTGTGCCCTTGACCAAAACGGCTCTCCTCGCCTCGTCCAATCGCGAGAGTTCTGCTAGCGCCCGGCTGAGGAAGTGGCTTTCCTTCTTTGGTTTTTTGGTCTGGGGATAGACTGGTGAAATGCAGGCAAGAGGGGAGAGGGGGGTTAATCGCTGAGAAAGTCTCGTGGCTGGGTGCTGGCCGGGATGGGGATCAATTGCAACGCAACATGTGGCTGCCGCGGGAGGTACGGATGGAAGCGCACACAGCCATACGACAAGAATAGCATCTATATCAACCGGCATATAATAAGCCGCGTCCGGTATTTTGGCGAGGGAGCCATGGTGGGCGGCAATGTGTGGGCTAGACATGACTCTTGAGATATCGGCATGAGCACTTCTTCGATAGCACACACCGATTTTCATGTCCGAGGTGAGACGCCGATAAATTCGGAGCATTTCGTTTCATGCAGCGCACGAGCTGTTTGTCTGAAGTTCACAGGAGAATTCACACAGGGTTGTCCCCCTTGAACTTGAGTCACAAAGGCTTTAAAGGGGTCGTCGCGCGGAGAGCAACATAACATGCAGAAGTTCATAGTCCTGCTCGCGTTGATAGGAAGGGGAAGCAATTGGCCCTGGTTTAGGTATACGTCTTGAAATTGTCGCGGCTATTCGTCTTTCCGAGTTCTTCTTTTCTTTTATTGCTCCCTGTCCAATGTTCACAAGTCCCCAAAAATCACTCGGTGCCTTTGCCCCCAAGCTAGAGACTATGCACTGCGGGTGGAACAAATCCAAGTTAATGGCCCTTTGTATCATGCGTTCCTCGCATGAGTTGTTCGTCAACGGTACAGGATCACGACATTTTACGGCGCCGGTTGGGGGGTCGTCCAGACAAGACGAAGGCCCATCTAGATTTCATAAATTCAAGTCACGTAACTACATGTAGTCTTGTAAATGAGTCTTTTCGACATAGAGTCAACTTCTATATTTTCAAAGAAAAAGTTTAACCTCCAGGCTGAAAACCCCGGTAGGATCATCCAAGTAAGCAACGCCAGACAAATGCGAAACCCCCTCCTCAAAAAATCATCATACACATACAAGTACACTCTTGACGACATACGTCCGCCCATCATCACCAGTCACCCCCGACCTTACGGTCCTTCGCCGGCAGACCCCCCACCCGTTCCGGCCTCGCCTCTCCGCCGCCGACGCTGCTGCTACCTCCCGCCTCCGCCCCGCGCGACGACGACAGCCGCACATCCTCCGGCAGCCCCCACCAGTCGTGCATAAACTCCTCCTGCGCCGCGGCGACCCTCGCCTTGGCCGCCCGCTGCCGCTGCCGCTCCACGCGCATTGCGAACCACTCCTCCCGCGCGGCGTCGTACTCGGCCGGCGTCGCGTACCGCTGCATGCACCCGTTCATCGCCCGGCTCTCGGCGCGGCAAGCGTACGCCACGGTCAGGGTACGGCCGAGGGCACACGCGGCAAAGGCTGTCGCTGGGGTGTCAGCCGAATTGCTCTCTCTCTCTCTCTCCCTCTCTCTCTCTCTCTCTCTCTCTCTCTCTTTCTCTCTCTTCTTCCTTGCACGGGTAAAGACGGAGGGAGAGGGAGAGGGAAAGAAACGCGCAGGCTAGAAGGGGAGGATTTATCACCTTTGATCTCCTCGGCGCAGTTCTTGCGGGCCCGGGCGTAGTAGATGTCGCGCACCTGCGACTCCTGCGTCGGGGACAGCGGCAGGGGGTTCCGCGACGGCACGCCGAGACGTTCCGGCGGCGGCGTCGGCAGATCTGATGCCTGCCCGGCCATGATGTGACGCCTGCGCTCCGCTCTCCACTCACGGTGCACCGGTTCCCCGGTCTTGGGAAGAAAAGGACCGCAATTGGGCTCCTCCGCTCGATGGTTTGTACCCTGAGCTTGGCTCGTCGTATTCGTCTCACGGATCGTGTTCGCGACGGTAGGGAGATTAACTCGGAGGTACAGTTATTCGCAACTGGTTCGTCGTTTCGTCGTTTCGCTCGGTGACCCGCTGGTGTTGAAGGAATTGGCACTCGTCGCTCGAGCGAGTCCTACCCGACCATAGGGAGGCTTAACTTTTGCAGCATCCCGAGCCAAGCTCAGCCAAAAGTGGCAGTATCAGTATTCGCCACACCGCCTGCCAGATTCGCAGACCAAGCTTGTCTTGTCATTCCAACGCCTAACTTATACTCGCGACACCAGAACAAACGGAAATTCTCTTCGTAACTTTTCTGGTTCATTTCATCTTGTTCTTTTACGTCAATTGGTATCGCCATCCTTCTTCAACCACGATATGCCGGACCAAGACTCCTCAAGGTCACGCCAGTATCACAAGCTTCAAGCTATTCTTGGCAGCCGATTATCAAATCCTGGTGGTGGCTGTCAAAATGGCCAAACAATGTTGAATGCCTCGAACGACTCCTGCAAGCTGATGGCTTCTCGCCGCTGCCCATCATTCACGTTTAAGGCCATTCCACATCGATGGAGTTCCACAAGTCGTCGAGAGAAAATATCTATGTCGGCATTTGACCTAAGCCAACATTATTAAACCTTGACCTAAACTATACAGTGCCTATTCAACAATCAAATCCAGTCGAGCAAACCGATGCTATATCATCGAGGTTGTTCTTGGGTGAACTCCTGCAAATTAATGTTCTCTAACCAACATAGACGCTAACCATGGGTATTGTCTCGCCCTAGTGACAAAATTGCCTATTCCAGACCGCGGAGCAGACGACACAATCAGTAGTCGAGGCCTGACAGACAACTCATACGTATACCGCGGGTAGTCCGCGGTGTCCAGCCCAGTCATGACCACGAAAGCTGGCTTGAGATCTGCCGGTGCTGGCGTGTTCACATCGAGGCTAGCCGAGCTGAGCAGCGATCGACACGGCCAAGAGCTGCCTCTGTCAGCGGTCGTTTGTGTCCCGTTCCAGTCACCCATGTCAAAACCGCCGTGGAACAAGCTCCGTCTCACTCAATCTCCGGGAGGGCCTAATGCTGCGGCTGCGGCGGCGGAGCTGCGTGGCTGAGGTTGTGCGCGTGCTGCTGCGGCTGTGGGCCATGATCACCGTCAACATGAGGTTGGGAGTGTATCTCGACCGGCTGAGGGGAGTATTGTCCGTGGGCCTGCCGTTCGTGGCTGGCGTGACTGGGGTGTGCCGGCGGCTGCATCTCGACGGACTGCTGCGGATAATGTGCGTGATGGGCATATGCGTTCTCAGGACTGGTGTAATGGGACTGCGGACTCGGACTAGACTGGACCGTTGGCTGAGCTGGTGGCCCATGTCCCTTGTGCTCTTCTATATTGTTGTCAGCGGTTCTCTGCGAGCCGTGCAGAAAGCGTCCGGTCTTGCGACCCTTGACGAGGTTCAAGACAGTCCAAACCAGGCTGACGATGAAAAGAATCCTGCCCGAGCACAATTAGTACTGACTGCTATTAGGAAGAGAAACCTTCACATCTAGAGCCTTACCAGATAACAGCGCTGACAGCGGCAACGGCAGCAAGCAAGCCGCCGAGGCTCGACCAATTTAGGATGCTGCGAGGGGCGATGAAGCGCTTATAGTTGACACAGTAGCCGCCAGCACAAACCCCGCCACGGCCATCGCGATTTCCGCCGAGACCGAGACCGTTGAGAATGCCATCGACACGACCGAGAGAGGCACGGCGAGCGGCGTTCAGGGCCCAGGTAGCCAGCCATATTATGCACATGAGGCTGTCGAGAGCTATGACCGCGTAGATGTTGTAAATAACATTGGCGCTTGGCACCCTCTCGGCCACAATGATGAACACGACGGCGATCCAAGTCAAAACGGCCTATGTATCATTCGGGTCAGTCGAAGGTCTGCACATGCCTCTATGCTTCTTGTCATGATGCGATACGTACGGCAGCAATAGCGAGACTAGGACCATCAAAGAGAAAGTCGGACCATACGGCGGCCATACCCAAGACAGCAATCGAAAGGAGTATTTGAAAGATTCGCAGCACCAACATCCACATCGGAGTGACGAGTGTTTTCTGAGTATCAATGGCCATTATGAACGTAGTGTGACCTGTTCACCGTTGCAGCCGACTGAGTGGGAAAGAGGAAGGGGGTTGGCTGTCCGACTCAACGACAGCGATTGGGAGGAGACTACTTTCGAAGCAGACCGTCAACAAGAACAAGACGTACAGGAACAAGCTGTCATAAAGGGAACTCGGTCAGGGGGGGCAATCTTTTTATTTGGGCTCGATAATAGAGCTGGCATAGGGACGGAGCAGATCTAGTACAGGAGGCCGCCAAGCGTCCTGAATGGCGGAAACTCGTCAAATTCCATGGGTTCCCGTCTTTTCAGCCACCGTGTCAGCCAAGGCTCCAAGAGAAGCTGCTGCTGGGAGATGACTCTTTCACGTACTGGCGGCCGGTGTCGTGGCGAGATCCTTGCACGTCTAAATAAAGCAGCCCCATTCAGCCGCAACGGGACCTCTACGCAGATTACAGAGGGATATTCTTGGAAACATGGTGGTGCCCGACTGTTTGAATCACAGTCCAAAGGAGCTCGCTCGCGGCAAGTCGGTCGGGAGCTAAATATACGGCTGATCCGCTTCTCCTATCCGTGACAATATCGCCCAGTTTGACATGGAAAGATGTGTTGGTCCACCTCGCGATGTGACGGCCCATCCAGTCATTCAGTGTCCTGGGGTTTCCTGTACTTGCGGGGACGACCGCGGCCGAGCAGCAGAGTGAATTCCAGGATGATTTGAAATGATTTCGAAATAAGGTGCAGTGCACCGCTGTGCAGTATTTTAGATGTTCCTGGCAGCCTGGCGGAACCCTGAGTCGAGACAGGTGCGTTACCGATTCTAGATCTCGTGGTCAAGCGCAGGTTGCTACGGCACACAAAGAGGTGCCGTAGGCTAGCAAAAGAGAACATCAAAAGAGACTCTACTCCTGGTATGATAGATGATGGCAAAAGGAGCCGGCCAATGCAGTGTCTGATGGGACGGTTCCGCCACGAGGCTGAGTCTTGGGCGCCGAGACGCTTGACGATCTGATGGTTGGATCAGAGCGTACTGTATTTTCCTACTGTGTTAGGCACTAAATACACTGTACACATATTTACTGTCGTAGGTACGTCTCATGTGATTGGCCAGGAAAGGAAGTGCAGTGCTAGCTCTGCTGAGACATGACCGCCGCGCCCCCCCCCCCTCACCTCCCAACCCTCAATAACCCTACTGAAGCGTCGTTCGCCGCCAGTTTCAGCATCGGTACAATCAATCGCCGCACTTTTTCCTCGCCTCGCCTCGAGATTGTTTTTTCGTGGGCACAAGCTTTTCCGTCCGGCAGGCTTTGGGCTTGGGCCTGCCTCGGATCAAAGGCGGCCATCCGCTCTCCATCGTCGTTTTCCGTGATGCTGCAACACCTCGTGGCGGTTGGCTTCGGGGATTGTATCCAACAATTTGTCTCGGCTGGTGAATAAATGTAGGCACCAGCGTGACAGATCAACTGCCGCATTCGCTCAGATGGCGATGAGCTACCCTCAGCCCTCCGCAGGGCTGTGCTGATCCCTCAGCCCGCGCCCTCCGTGGCGCCTCATACCGTCCGGTCTCCTCCTATTCTCGACCACGATTGCTGTGGTAGAAGTGTGTAAGCTTCAGCTCGATAAGTGCCAGCATTTGCAATATGAATGTATAACCCACATGGTGATTCGGTACGATACATTACGAAGTGAACATGGATCGAGCCAAGTCTCTGTTTTGTGCTCTGTCTACCTAGGCCTGCCTACTCGATACCCTTCTCCTGGTTCGGCCCACCAATCAGGATCTTAATCACTTGACCATCCTTGACCTTTTTGAAGGCTTCCTCAGCCTGCCGGAATTCGACCTCTTCGGAAATGAGCTTCTTGACGTCCACCTTGCCCGACGCGACGAGCTCAACAGCCAGCCGGTAGTCGCCCGGGCCATATCGAAACGATCCTTTGACCGTGAGCTCCTTCAGGCACATGGCCAGGATGGGGAAAGCAATGTCGGCCTTGCCCATACCACCCTGCACATACGTCCCGCCTGTGCGTACCGTATGCATGCTCGTCTGGATCGAGGGCTCCGCGCCACTGGCATCGATGACGACGTCCGCGCCGCCCTGCTGATCCAGGCCCGCGGTCTTCTTCAGTGCCGCGGCATTCTCCTCCGCCGAGATCCACTGCGAGACGTACGCGTGCGTGGCCCCAAAGGTCAGCGCAAAGTCCAGTTTGGCCCTCACAATGTCGACGCTGACGACCTTGGACGCGCCGCAGGCCCGCGCGACGGCGGCGCAGAGCAGGCCCACGGGGCCCGCGCCCATGACCACGACGGACTGCCCGGGCTCCACGGCCGCCTGCTTGACAATGTGCACGGCCACGGCGAGCGGCTCGATCAGCGCGCCCTCCTGCAGCGAGACGTGCGGCGGGAGCTTGTAGCAAAAGTCGGCGGGCGACGCCCACAGACCCGTCAGCGTCCCGTCGTGCGGGGGTGTCGCGGCGAAGATCATGTCGGCGCAGAGGTTGTACTGGCCGGCGCGGCAGTAGTCGCAGCGGCGGCAGCCATGGCCAGGCTCGATGGCCACGCGGTCGCCGCGCCGGAGGGTGGTGACGGCGGAGCCGACCTCGATCACGGTCCCGGAGGACTCGTGGCCCAGAACCATGGGCTGCTTGACGACGTAGTGGCCGATGGCCCCCTCGACGTAGTAGTGCACGTCGCTGCCACAGATGCCGGTGTAGTTGACGGCGACGAGCACATCGTGGGCGTCGGACAGGGTCGGCCTGGGTCGCTCGACAAACTCTACATCGAGCGGTCTGTTGAGGACGAATGACAAGTTCTACGGTGCGATTAGCTCCGGCGCTGCGAGGCTCTGCTGAAAAATTCGACCTACGCTGAGGCGCTCCTTGTTCAAGATGCCGTCAGCCATGCTAGAGGGACGTTGGGCTCTTTATGCTGTAGACTTTTTCTTTTCCTTGTCCGTTCCTTTCCCTCTAGATCGTCTTGTTGATATTTTTGCAGACGTGAACAAGGCCGGCACAACGGTCAATATTGTAGCTGACATTGTCGCGTCATGGTCCGAGTTCCCCGCATTAACAGGTATAGTTGCGTAACTGTAAAGTTGCTAGCACAAGACGTTCATGACACGGCAGTCGCTCGATGCGCACCAATCGCATCGTGAGGAGCGCTCCCGTCGTAGAACGCATGTGGGCTTCGGGGATTTCTTTAGCCCGGTGCCTACATATACCACATGAAAATCGTGGCCATCGACATGATGCCGTGCGCGGACCTTCCAACCCTGGCCGCTCCGGTGCCTCCCTAACCCTCTCCCTCCAGCGCCGCTTGTCTCGGGCGGGGACGGCCCCATCATCCGGGATTCTATATCGCCGCTTCTTGGGCACGGCAATGGGCCTTTTGTGGCATGGGCACTCGAGTAAGGTGTCGGCCTAAAATCCTATGAAATTGCACGGAATTCATTGGTACTGTATAACCTCGTGCTATGGCGAGCAACGTGCCGCCATTATGTTATATACAACGCATATGAATAGTCCAGCAGCGCGAGCTACTGCAAGTACATGAAGGAAGAGACGAGACTTGTGACAAGGCATTGCTACAGTGCATTGCGTCTCAAGGATGGTGTTTGGCTCATCACGCCGCCCAGACTCTGCCCAGCCGGCGCAGTCTCCGGATCCGTCCCCATAATGTGCGCCTCCTGGGCACTCGCGGAGGAGTGTCGCCGATGTGTGCTGTCCTCGGGGTAGTCGTGGGCGATCTCGGGCGGGCCGAGGCGCTCGCGCATCTGGCTCGGCGTGGAGGTGACTGCGGACGGCTGCTGCTGCTGCTGCTCGCTGTTTCTCTTGCATGAGTTTGTGACCGATGAGAGACGCGAGAGGGGTTGGGCCGGTTAGGGATGGAATACCTAGAGGGGGCAGAAGAGCCAGCGACCCGGCGCTGCTGTCGAGGGTCGTTGCTGATGTACGTGGTCGAGGACTGGGTGTAAGAGGCGGACATTTTGACGATGAGTGTCTTGTGGTTGAGTGGTTTTTTTTTTTCTCAAAAGGTGAGTTGTTGTTGCCGCGGAGCTTATACGGTATAAAGACTATGAGTTAGTTGCAAGTTTAATACTGTTCTGAAGATGATGAGGGATCAACGGGCAGAGATGTTGATTTATATAAACGATTGAGTGCCGGAATAAAGAGACACGACAGCAACAGCTACAATGCCAAGAACGAAAGCGTGCTTCGATACCGAAGACAACGTTTGCTCCGCCACGAGCCGGTGAAAAGCCTCGAGGCCATCTTGATTGATTTCATCGGCGCCCAGAGGTCCTAGGTTTCTCTTGGCGCGCCGCCGTCGCCGCCACGACGAAGTTTAAAAGATGAAAAGCAGAGGCGGTGCCCCATCAGCACTTTTTTAACATGACGCAAGTTTTTTTTTTTTTTTTTTTTTTTTAAAAAAAAAAAAATTTTAAAAAAAAAGTACGGCTTGGCGTGAAGAAAAGCGTCGGGGTCAGGCTACTACTTTTTGCCACTGGGCAGTGCTGTGTTCAACATGCATCGCCGTTCCCTCGGACGGTCGAGAAGCTTGTAACTCCTTGAGGGAGAATGACGTTTGGCGCGTTCGCGGCGGCGCAGTGATGAGAACGATGTTCGCCGCGTCTGCTGTTCACACTGGCCCCGAGTCTCTAGATGACAGACTGAGGCGGTCTCGAGACGGGTGATGGTCCGTTGTGTGCAGGAGAGACTGTTGGTCGCGGCGGGGATTGGAACACGCGCATAGCCGAGGTAGGTTTTTAAGAAGGAACTGGAAATGCTTCGATGGTCAAGGTTTGTGATTCTATCATCGCTGCCATTGCTATGATTGTCCTATTCCTTCAATCATCGGCAGCTTTGCTCGTAGCTCTATGCTGATTCCGGTCTGCCCACTTTCTTCCATCACCGTCATTTATCAGAAAATGCATTGGCTCTTGCATGAACCAATTCATGGCAAAATTACTGAATATGGCGCACCGTAAGACATCTCGGTCCAAAAATACTTGCCCTGGTCTACAATGCCTCAGCCCGCCTTGCACGCGTCACCGCTGGAGGCTACTCCTGCACTGCTCTCCAGCGTCGCAATTGCGTCACCGCCATTCTTGCCCAGCTCATCGAGGAAGCGCAGCAGATTCCGCGTCTTCTCTGGAGACTCGTCTCGGAACCTGGCGAGGCCGGCGATGGGCCTGAGGGCGCGGACGGAGCGCTCTTCCCGCAACTGCAAGACGGCGCCGCGCGTCTCCGGCTCCTCGCTCCTTGTCAGCGCATAGGATACCGTCATGGTGAAGCCGGCAATCTTCTCGGTGCAGGCGACGCCGTCGGCCCGTCTGCGGAGCGAGACGCCGACGCTGGCGTTGGCGAGCCGCCCGCTCAGCCCCCAAGGCGTCCGCTGCTGGTTGGCCACGGTGCTGCGCGGCCACAGGATCCCGGGCAGCAGCGTGTCGTCGTGGAGGAGCTTCAGGACGCCTTCTCGATCGAGAGACGCGGGAAGCTGATGATTTGCCGCGCCCGCCGTCTTTGTAGAGTAGAGGACTGGCATGGGCTAAGTTGGGGTGCGGTTTGGAGAGAGGGGAGCAGGGTTGGGGCTCTACTTATAGGAGAACATGTCTATAGGCCTGGCTGCAACTCATCGACAGAGATCATAGCAATTGTAGGACAGTCTCTAGGGGCAGTATGATGCCTCGCTGTATCATACTGCGCTAGAATATGTGGAAGAACAGATGACGACATCAGTGGTGGTTTGCTACTATGAACATAACCGCGTTCCTCACTCACACCAGGGTTGGATGTGAGCTGCTTTGCTAAATAGAAGACTTTGGGGAAAGAAAGGGGCAACCACTCTGCATTAATAAGAAAAATTACTTGCCCATCTACGGAATACTTTTTGGTCTTTCTTGTATTTTCCTACGAGTGAACCCTTGCCGCTCGAAGTGACCGTAATAAAGACGAGTTATGGCGCAATACGCACAAACATGGCTGCCGCTGCAACAAGTCTGAGATCAAGCCCGAACCCTTTGAGAGAGTCGGGTATTCTTATATACATCTCCAATTTATGGATTGTAGAGGAAACGATGAGGCTCAACAGAGCAACCAATGTACTGTATCCGCTCGCGAGCTGAGCTATAGGGTAGCCTCTCCAAAAGACGCCATCGGCTGCTGCGTCATCGTTAAACCCCGTCTCGTCCCGATCATGGTCACGGTCGATGCTTCGTCCCACCGCTCGTCATCCGTTTCGAAGCTCTCGCAAGATCCCCGCGTGTCGAGGCTGTGCATATCATCTCTTTCCCAGTCAGGAGCACCGGCTCACGGAAAAGAATAGGCCTCCTCATGATTTCGCGCACATCCCAGATCGCCAGACATCTCGCCGCAGCACCCGCATTCGCCGCCCGCCCGACTCCGAGCCTCTCCATTCTCGCGCGACCTCGTCCGTCCGGCGCCCTCCCAGCCATGGCCTCCGCCGCGGACCGCCAGCGCCGCACCATACAGACGGCTGCGTGCCTCGTCATCGGCGACGAGGTGCTCGGTGGAAAGGTGCGCGTGTGTCCGCCAAAGGGCCCCCCCCCTTCATCCCGTCCTGCGAGAGGCTAATGCGCGGCAATATAGACAGTCGACGTACGTGTCAAAGTGTGCGGCTGACGACGTTTACTCGCGCTCACGTCTAGCAGACAAACTCGGCATACTTTGCCAAGTGGTGCTTCGACCTAGGACTGGTATGTAATCTTGCGCCATGCTCCCCCCCTTTCCTCGGGGGAGCTTTGAATCGTCCTGATCATTGCTTTAGAGACTCAAAAAGATCGAAGTGGTGGAGGACGATGCTGCCGACATCATCAGCGCCGTTCATCGTCTAAGCAGCGACTACGACCTGGTCGTGACAAGGTGAGGCGCCGTTCCTCGACTCCGCGCTGCACATGCTGCGATGCTGACTTATACAAGTGGTGGTATCGGCCCAACGTGAGCATCAGTACACCCCCTTCCTGGCCCATGCCTGCTCTCTGACTCGCCCAGTCACGATGACATTACCTATGAGGCAATTGCCAAGGCCTACGACATCCCGCTCGTGCTCCACCAAGAAGCCTTTACCAGGATGAAGCGTCTCTCCAAGCCTCATCCCTCGCAGCCCAATTTCGACTGGGAAAAGGACTCGCCGGATCTGCGAGCGAAGCTCCGCATGGTTCAGCTGCCCACAGACAAAGGTCGACCGCTCAAAGAACAGTTTCTCTTCACGAGCGAGGACTTATGGGTGCCCATCTCGGTCGTCAACGGCAACATTCACATCTTGCCCGGCATCCCTCGTCTGTGTATGTTGCTGTCTATCCTACATGACCCCGTACAGGAATGCGAAACGAAACCCGAGCTAATAATGCACTTTGACTTATGTTTGACCAGTCGAGGCGCTGCTGCAGGGCATCAAGCCTCACATCCTATCCCGCTTGGTTGACCCCGAAGGCAAGGGAAGCCATCGAATCGTGATCCAGACACCCTTCTCCGAGAGCAAAGTCGCCGGCTTCCTCACCGATCTCGCTGCCCGCGTCGAGCCGAAAGATGTCAAGGTTGGCAGCTACCCACACTGGGACAGAAAGTTCAACACGGTCACATTGGTTGGCAAGTAAGTACAGCGGAGGCCGGGGGCGGTGGAAATAGCCAGAAGAGCTCGGGATGCGTTGGATGAGCGACTACTGACATTGACACACTAGGGATGTGGCATTCTTGGAGAGCCTGGTAGCCGAGGTGGAGAAGAACATCGAGGGGAAGCGCGTATACAAGGCAGAGGATATTGAGGGCGGGCCGCTCAGGGACAGCAAGGTATAGGAGCCGGTGACTGTACGTATCGGGCGACCATCAATGCCTAATCCTTTCAGCCGGAGACCACATCAGGACGAGCCTGCCGGAATAATCTTTCAATACAACTCATGCATGCACTGAGGGGGCGGCAGATCTACAGTCACAGTCCCTTGGCGCCTGCAACGCGGGGTCCTGCAGTGTGACAGGCAACATGGACCTGCATAAGGTGCGGACATTAAGTAGCTCCAACACGTCAGTCTCTGCCATTGGGCGGACGTGGCCGCGTCGGCGGAGAGAACAGAGAGCAAGTCGCCGAGCACCAGCAATGGTCAGGCACGGGTGAAGGGACTTGCATAGCATGAGGCCATTATTTGTGGACTGCGTCGTCCAGCGCCCATTGACCCGGGTATGGTGACATTTGGGGAAGCGGGGAGCGAGCACTTGTACACTCCATGGCGGCTGGTAGGATGCTCAGGACGGTTACTTTGCTGTAGTGCTCGGTAGTCCAATTGTTTCTGTTGTTGCAGAGCCGGGTAGATGGAAGACGACATGGTCTATCCAGCGACCCCAGGGCCACGGGGCAAGGATACAGTGCGGCGACGGGCGGACATTGCTTTGCACAGGTGGCTTCAGGACCTCTTCGAGTCACGTTCTGGGACGGTTTGGGGCTCTCCCGTCTCTTTGGACGTCGTAGCCTTGACCATCCCTCGATTTGAAGAGTGAAATGACCCGTGGCGAGATAGCTACGCCGGTGAGGGGAAAAACCTGCGCTATCCTTGCTACACTTGTCAAGAGAAGACGCACGTGTGGTTGGGCATCGGTGGGCTCCCCCGGTCAACGCGTTCGTGTGGCTTTCATAGTTCAAGGATCCAAGAGTGAAGTGAAGAAAAAGCCCCGATATTAAGATAGATTGGGCGTCGCCCGTAGAAGGGATTAGACTTGAATTAGAGAACAGCAGGGGGGCGGGATACAGAGAGTGAGAGAGATTTGAGCCGACGAGATAGATTGGACTAGTTGGGCCTCAAGGTATTTCAGGGAAAGAAGATTTGCCCAAAATTAATTACAAAAGTAATTACTGCTGTTTTTTTTTTTTTTCTAGAATAATTTCATCTACAAGGGGGTATCCCGGCTCGGGGCCTGGTTACATCCAATTTCCGGACATGTTCTAGCCGGGCTTCGAGATTTATGAAAAGGGGCGGGTTGTTGACCTGTTGACTGGTCTCTGGGCTGATAATTCTCCGGCATCGCCTTTCGAGAAGAATGCTTTGCCTTGGCATCTCTGGGGCGTGTCGAGTGTATCCGAAGAAGGTGAACCGGAGTACGTATAGATGACCGTCGCGGTCAAGACTTTGGACAACCATGTCGTCGACTCAGCATCATGCCGCCTTTCCGAAGCTCTTATTGCCGGCCCAACATGGAAGCCCGGGGTCAGGTCCTCCGATGAGCACAGACCGTCTTGGAGAACATTTTCCCCCTTCTTCTCCCTTTGTTGCCAGGATAGTGGTTGATTCCGAATCTTTTTTTGCCCGAATCAACGTGAAAGAGACCATTTGTGATGGGAAAATCCTCGAATAATGAATGAATGGGCTGATAAGACAGACTGGAGGAGGAGGAGGAGGAGGAGAGGGAGGATGAGGAAAGCGAGGTGCATTCTCTACAGGCGCTAAATAAGCCACGTTTTCTCGATGATTTGTATTATTCCCTTTCCTTTCTCTTTGCCACCTCCCCCTCACCCGGTGCATTCGACTCTACTAGAAGGATCACTTACAAGGAGGAGGGAAGCTCATCTCGGCCGAATTCGACAACCTGGGTGTGCCCCGGTTGATGGAGTAGATTTTGAGCTGCAGCCGACCGCGTGGTCAAGGCATGGGCCATGACCACCGTAAAGGTCGGTGCGTAGAGCAGATGATGAATGGAAAAACTCATAGAGCGGCGGGCATTTATGGATTTCGTTGGGAATAGGGGTGGATTGGTTCATGGCTTTGATGTATTCGCCCCATTGACGGATCGGGATACCATGCCAATGACAAAAAAAAAAGGCGAGCCGCAAGACGAACATGTAGAAGAGGACACGACTAGAGAGATGAAGAGAAGCACAGGCGTCGAAGCCAATGGACAAAGAAGAAGTATACAACAACGACAAGGCAGCACAATGGCTGTGGCGTCTGGCTCATGCCATCTCGATCAGAAGGGGGCACCACCCCCTCTCGGCCTTTCTTTCTTTGTTTCTTTTTCTTTTATTCACTACCGGATTTGTTTCCCTCCGGTCTGACCCCAGCAAGTGCCGCGATGGCAGAGTGCAACACCAAGGAAAGAAAAGGAAAAAAAAAAAGAGCCTTACAAGACGGCTGACTACATACTAGTAGCAAGAATAGGATAAGACGGGGGGGCGTCGCAGTCGGGGTTTCAGCGTGGTGTGCGTGTGGTATGAGTGAGTAAAAGGCATGTAGGTGAGTCGCAGAGCCGGTCGGCTAGAGAGGATCCCCCTATACATGTGTAGATGGATACGTAGCAGCAATCAGGCAGCAGAAGATCCTTTTTGTCGGGCACGGAGATTTGCTCAAAGTGCCCTCTACAGGCGAGGGATGTGCAGACGTACGCTGCATGCATGCAAGTAGACGTGTGCTCCGCGGCAAGGGGCAAGGTGCACCTACGCACGCTGCGGCATAGGGGACGGAACTTTTGGCAATGGAGTGATGGCTCAGGTGAATTACATGACCATGCCAGTCAGAAAAAGGTCTTGGGCTGAGCGACCCCCAGAGATTGCTTTTACGGTGACTGGGCCAAAAGGGGAAGAGGAGAGGAGGGTAGGGGACTGGCACGGATGCAACCTTGTCCTACACAACAGACCAAGAAGAGTGTCGAGCGAAAAAGTGGCATAGGCTCCCGAACATGCAGGTCTTTTTTTTTAGTATTTTTCTGTCTTTTTTTGTCTTCTCTCGTTGGTCACGCGGCGCATGGATCCTCCCCCATCCGCTCTCCGGGGTATGTGAGCCGTCCCGGATCAAGGAATGCGGCAAGGGACGACGCATGGAGGAAGGCCGAGTCAAAGCACACCGCACGGGACTTTCAGACGAGAAAGGAAGAAGATGGTAAATATGAAGGAACTCGGGCAAGAAGCTATCGTGGCAGAAGAAGTAAAAAAAAAAAAAAAGTTCCATGGTCGTGGGTGGTGTTGTCTGTGCGGCGGCCGATGCAAAACCACATGGCGTTTGACGAAAGAGGCTGCTATAATTTTTTTTAAAATAAGAATAAAATATGAGTGATGGGAATATAGACCATGGGAGAGTAATGTAGATGGATATCGACTAGTAGAGAATGGATATGGAAAAGATATAAGTGGTTTATTCAAATGAAAGGTTGGTACGAGGGAGGAGGTCATCGTCTTTAGGAGGCGTGCCATTGATGAAAAATAAAATCAAAAATACGGCACACAAGGTCAGAGCGTACACTGACTGGAGAAAAGAAGCAAGACTATAAGAGAGGGGGAGAGGGAGAGAGAGAAAAGAGCTGAGCGTCAAGCGTGGAAGAAGGAAAAGCAATGGTAGAGACGCTCTCGGATGATGTCCTTGCGATACTTCCAGGTGATGAGGTAGTAGGTACAACTACCAGGTGGTGGCTACCCTGTAGGCGGCTGTAGATATGCGCTGTCTCGTAGTTGTACGGTGAGCAGAAGTAGTGTCTAAGCCGCGGGCATAACTGCACGGAGAAGCCGTCCGCTTTGTTCTGTCCACGCCGATGTGGCGCAGAGATGAACGGTTGCGCTACGTGCGAGTGTAGGTAACGGTACGTACTCGAGGGAAGAAGCAAAAAGAAAAAGAAGAAGAAAAAATAACAATAAAAATAAAAAACGACGACAACCGATCATGCTATTGTAAAAGATGAGAGACGGCGGCTTTTTTTTTTTTTTTTTTTTAAACCACGGCCTGATACTGTATGTACGTGTGGTAAAAGTGGGTGTGCTTATAATAAGAAAGGATTTTTCTAGGGGGGGGTTTCCAGGCAGAATAGGGGCGAGCGCCGATCGGGGGGGGGGGGGGGGGGGGTCACAGGGCCTCGTGAAGAGGTCGTGGTTCACAAGGTTAGAGAGAATGGAAGCATCGACGAAATCAGCCATGGCATGGGATTTCCTGTAGTCAACTTGTTTGCTACGATCGGCCGGCGAGGCCGCTGTTCCTAAAATAAAGCTACATACTGTACATGCCTCCTCCGCCCGGCTGCTTGCTGTTGGTACATTAGTACATGTGTGTGTAATGTATGTACTGTATGTTACTGACAAGTTGCTGGCAGGCACACGACAGATATAACCACGAAATACATGTCATCGGTCCCGTATCTTTTCTACTTCTTCTTCTCTGTCTTTTCTTACTTTCCTCATCTATATCGTGAGCCCGTCTCTTCCAGGTATTTTCATACTTGAGGGATACGACTGAGCCGTGGAAAACGACTAGCGGTACCCCTCCTCTAACTCAGTATAGAAGAGAAGCGCAGGTACGTGCTGTAACAGCTAGATACCTAGGGAAGCCAACATAGCGCAAGAGAGTGTAGGGTAAAAAAATCATTAAAAGAAAGGAAGAAACAGAGGGCAACCTAGTATTGAGATACTTTTCTATTCTTTGGTAATTCTTTTTTTAAATGGCCATGGCATTATGAATCTAGCCAGTGGCCAGAAGCAAACACCCGATGCGGAGCGGATCAACTAAACCGCACTCTGCCGATGGAAACTGGGGCATCAAGGGGGGCCGGCTAGCAGTACCTACGGTGCTACGGTACGGTACCAGATAATATGTACTGTACTTAGGTACATACACGCGTACCTCTGGCACTGGAATAATTTATCCACACAGAGAGGGCGAACCCCCAAAGACCCAAGGAAGAACAATCCGCCAAGTTGACCAGTGCTTGCAAAGTAGTGGTAGTACTGACCGATGCCCCGTCTCTAGTGTGCCGCCATAACCAACGGGCGACGGGCGAGGGCAAGCAGGCAATCAATCAATCAATCAATCGAGCAATCAAAAAGGCTGTGCAAGTAGGCCCGTCGTCGACCTGTCCTTCAACCGAGCCGGGCGTCCGGCGAGAAACTTTTGAATCATGATATACATATATATACAAAGCATACTCACAAAAGGGTAGCTGTTCCGTAGGTACAGTAGGTGCCCTAGTGCCATGCGAGTTCACCAGTACACCCTGTGTATCCTTGGCGCCGGCTTCTAGATGCCTTCTCTTCCTAGGGTAGACCCTCGTCAGTGGTGTGGCATGGCGCGCCCGCTGTGCCATGTTTCTTTAGAACACAGGGACCCCCTGCAGCAACCATCTCCGCCTACAGGTAGTAAGTACTGTACCTACCCGTTCGACATCGGATCCCCCCCCTTGCAGGTACCCTTCTGACTTGTAAACCACCACTGTAAGAGGTAGTAGTAGCACCTCCTTCTTCCCTTTCCCACCCAAATGAGCCAACTGCGTCCTCATCGTTGTACCAGACCGTTCATGTACAGTACATGACTTGTGCAGTGCTATATCCAGAAACACCTACTACCACACACTGTATAAGCCTTTGCACATTAGCCCACTACAAAGTACTGTACTACTGTGTTCGTGAAGCGCCATGGAAAACCGGTAGGCAGGTATGTAGGTAAGCTATAGATAGGATGCTTTTTTCTCTTGCTCTTGGCGCATCGCAACCAGGCCACTGGAGTAAGTACTAAGCCCCCCCTAACCAGCTTTTACCACCATCTCAGCCCGGTGGGATTGCCCAACTGAACTCGGGCCCCATCACCACCACTGCCACTACTACCACACCACCATCAAGTACACACTACGACTACCTGCTACTACTACTAAGTAGATACCACACCCACTGTTGACTAGAAGTACTTACCACTACTTCTCTCCTACTGTACTACCTGGTCTAGGTACTGTACCTCCTGCCGTTGCCAGGTTAGTCCTAAAGTACCTTAGTACTGTACAGCAGGTGCCTACCTATTACTTACAATACTGTAGGCGCTACAGCACAATTCTCTCTCGTCTTCTCGCTCTGCCCTCATCCTCTTCTTTCCCCTTGATCTCTGGCATCCCCCAGCATCACTCTTTCGAGCCCATCTCGCCAATAATCATTGCCAGTTGCGCGCCGTCTCTTTCACCTTCATCGCATCTACGAGTCAACGACATATCGACGTATTCAATCCCCGTTCGAAGCCCCTCTCCGACTTTTTGCCTCTTCTTCCCACCCAATCCCCCCTCCACCCCCCCGGTTCCGAGGCGCGACTCAATTTTTCGACCGACACGCTCGCCCATAGTGACCTGCGACCCGCCCCAGCTCTCTCTCTCTCTCTCTCTCTCTCTCTCTCTCTCCCTCTCCGACCAGACTCTTCCCCATAGGCTGTTACACTTGCAATGGCTACTTCTACCAAGGTGCGAAACCATTAGCACGCGGGATTGCAAGACCAGGACGTGCGCTCGCTGTTACGCACAACGACTTCCGTACCATTGGTTGCCCGAATTCGCTGCCGCTCTCCCGTCGCTGACATTCTCCTTCTCCCCCCACGTATAGTTCATGCGAGAGTACAAGCTCGTCGTTGTTGGCGGCGGTGGTGTTGGTAAATCATGCCTGACCATCCAACTGATCCAAAGCCACTTTGTCGACGAGTACGACCCGACCATTGAGGGTATGCTTCCCCCTCTCGCCGTCGCCATGATTCCTCTCGCCACGGCTTGGCTTGGACCCTCGTTCGCTAATTTTGACCACTTTGTTCCTCCTTAGACTCGTATCGCAAGCAATGCGTCATCGACGACGAGGTCGCCCTTCTCGATGTCCTCGATACCGCCGGCCAGGAGGAGTACAGCGCCATGCGAGAGCAGTATATGCGCACGGGAGAGGGTTTCCTGCTCGTCTACTCCATCACATCGCGCCAGAGCTTCGAGGAAATCACAACATTTCAACAACAAATTCTGCGAGTCAAGGACAAGGACTACTTCCCCATGGTCGTTGTAGGCAACAAATGCGATCTTGAAGGCGAGCGCGAAGTCTTCAAACATGGTGAGTCTCTAGCCATCGCGCTTCCCTTGCCATCGACCTCGCGCAACTACTACCCCCTCCTCGCGTCGCATGCTGACGCGTCTGTGCGCCATCTCCTTCAGAGGGTGAGGCTCTGGCAAGATCGTTCAACTGCAAATTCATCGAGACATCTGCCAAGTCGAGAATCAATGTCGATCAGGCATTCTACGACATCGTACGCGAAATTCGCCGCTTCAATCGTGAAATGCAGGGCTACTCTACCGGTAGCGGAGGCGGCTCCGGCCTCAATGGCCCGCCGAAGCCGATGGAGATGGATAGTGGTGAGACCGACGCTGGCTGCTGTGCGAAATGTGTCATTATGTGAGAGATCAACGAGCCGAAGCTGATGCATGGCCCGCTGCATGAGAAAGAGAGAGAGAAGGGGGAGGGGAGGGGTGGGGGAGTTTGTTCCTTCAGCGACGGACATCGGCAGACAGGCTTGGGAGACTTCCATGATGACGCTAGCCGCACCTCATGTTGAGCATCGTTAGCGGCCATGGTATGGCAGCGACAGTGATATATGGTTGGACCATGGACACGACACACCTTTTAGCATCGATCTTGGAGCCGGACTCAATGAGCCACATTCTGGTTCTTATTCTCTCATCAATCGCGGGTATATCATGTTTCACGCCCAAGCAAGCGAGCTTTGACGCACTCCAACTTAATCCCCGCATCACACGCACTCACTATGGATCCGACTCTTTCTGTTTTTCTCATTATTTTTGTCGAAACGACGTCTCTCAGCTCGCATCAGGCAATTGGGGTGCATAAGAAGCTACGAAAGCGTTTGGTTTTGGACTATGCCAACCACCTGCGCCACACGATCAGCACTTGACCGAGACGTCTCAAAATAAGTGTTGGAAGTGTCTCTGGAGATGTTCAACTTGAAGGATTGATTTTTGACTGTTGTTCCCTGTCGTCTTCTTTGTCTATAGATTGCAGCAACTTTTCTCGCAAGAGCCATTGGGAACACACGCTTCCAGTTCAGCCACCATGCTCAAAGATGTTTGACTGGCCCCCCTCTCGTTTCATCCTCTTCTTCTCTCTCGTTTGCAGAATCGCTCGGATCTCTTTATGTTTTTTTTTTTCCAAAATTTCTTCCTATACATGATTTATTTGTGCCTCATCTTCTTGCGCTCTTGTTCCTTCCCTCCTGGTACGTCAAACGTGGGATGACTGCTATCCTCGTTTTGTTTCTACTGTTCATTATATCCATATACTTCAAAAAAGTCGCTGTTTTTAATCTGATTTTTTTCTTCTCAATTGACACGAACTTTCGGCGTCTGCACAATTTCGAGAGAGACTTTCATACGTGAATTAAAGGGCACAAGACAGGGAGTTGAGAGACTTGTGTAGATGATGTACGACTGTATGGACTTTGCAGATGGGTACAATTGTATGTCTCCTGAAAGAATACCTGACTAATTTATGGATTTAGAAAACCTATCTGCTGCGCTCCCTTTGTTTTGGAGTGGTGTTGGCGTTTCGGAGGTGTCGATGCTGATTCTGACTCATGAGCTGCAATCACGCCAGAGACCACCGTTCTTCATTGCCGGGATGGAGGAACCCGGTCTCTAATGCATCGGCCGTGCCCGCGCTTCTTGATATACACACCATTGGCATTTGACTGCTGTTCCATCTACACGATTGCCCTGGAATCGTCGTCCGTCACAGTCGTCTCGTTGTCGGCTAAAGCTAGACCATCATAGACAGGATCCGCTGCATCGCCAATTGCGATGTTGCCGCGGGCTTCTCCCCCTGGTCCTGTTTGTGACACCTGTTGGGTTGAAGACGGAAGCTGCTGCTGCTGCTGCTGCTGCTGGCGGTACTGCTCCGTCAGAAGACTAGGCTGGGCAAATGGGGGCTGGCCCCAGCTATCCTGATGATCACCGTTCACGTCCAGCCCATCTAGAATCCAACCAACGTCTGCGGCAGTGTCGAGATCCGTCCAAGCGCTAGTTAAATCCATCGAAGAATCTTTCTCCGAGAACAGATCGACATCATCGTCCGAAAATCCGTGTGCTTCGTTGAACTGCGTTGGCACGAAAAGGTTAGCATCATATACACCGAGGACGCTGGGAGAACCTGATCCATAACCCTCAACTGCTTGTGCAAAGGGGTCTTGATAGTATGGGTCGGCGTCGGCCACCATCGAGGCATAATCTGGCACCGTGACCTCGCTGTAGGATGTGGATGGCAAACGCGGATGCGGCGGCTGCAGGAGCGGTTCGTAGACGTCCGCCGGATACATAATTGACGCCACGTTTCGCGAGGTCGTCGGGAGCGAATAGACTGACTGGGTTGATGCGGCGGTAGGTACTTGGGGAAGTGTTGGATGCACCAGTGGCTGTCGTGTCGAGATTGCTGCTGCATCAGCCATGTCTCGAGAACTTGCTGGAACTGAAACTCCGCCTTGAGTAAGCTGTGGTAGCCGTGTTGCCTCGCAAACTGGTAGCGCCCCAGCGACTCTGACAATCTCTGCCGACGGAGCAAGAACCGCACCGCTTTCAACCGTTGGCGCTTGCGCTGATTGATCTGCGCCAGCAGCCACTCTGTCCCCCGACGCGACCGCTATTGCTCTTCCCCTGAGTTCCTCCAACACCTCGCCCACGCTCGCCCATCGCGGAATCGTGTTCATCAGACATGCTTCGGGCCACGCTGCTCTGATGGCATCGGCAATCTGAATCGCTGTCAGCCGGCTCGTCGCGACAGTGGCCAGGACCGAGCCGGGAACGGCATGCGGCGGCACGCCCGGCGGCATCAGCCCTCTGCGTGCGCATTCGACGCCGCAGGACAGCGTCCGTTCGCGATACTGCGTGTGCGGCATGGACCAGACCTCGCCCGGCATCCCGACCCAGTGCTCCATCTCGGACCCGTCTTTGATGTCGTCGACGCCGCCGGCGCCGTAGCCGTGCGCGAGATAGTAGAGAGGGCCCGGCGGGCCGCCCATGCGCGGTATGCAGTTCATTGCGCGCCTCCTGTCGGGGTCGCGCAGCGAGTCGCACCGGTCGCCGCACGCGGCGCACGAGTCGCAGGGCCGCTGCCTGTCGCAGTTGCGCCCGCCGGCCTCGCACGCGCGGCACCTGGTGAAGGGCAGCTGGAGGCCGAAGCCGACCTGGGAGAGGTCGAAGATGGGATAGGCGACGCCGCGCGTGTCCACGCAGTCGAGCCCCATGGCCGCGCACCGGCCGCAGGCGGAGCGCGGATGAGACGTGGCCAAGCGGCAGTGCTTGCCGGCGGCCGCGCACTGCAGGCAGCGGGTGCGCCACCGGGTGCTGCCCCTCACGGGGACCCAGCCCAGGTGGCGGAAGCTGAACGGCGCCCAGCCGCTGACGGGCGGCGAGACGGCGGGCGGCATCTCCGCGACGGCGCCGTGCGCGAGGCACGCGAGGCGATGGCGGTCGCAGCGCCCGCACGCCCGGTCCCATGAGGTCCGGTCCTCGAGCCACGAGCACTCGACCACGTCCTCCGCCGCCACCGACTTGTAGTGCATGTTCTCCGTGCAGAGCGCGACGCACCCGTCACAGGCGTGGCGGAACCACTTGGCGGTCCCCTGCTGCAGGTTCGGCCTCCTGGTCATGACGACGCCGCCGCCGCCGCCGCCGCCGTCGCGCAGGCGGCACTCCTTGTCGCGGCAGCTGGTGCAGCTGTACCGCAGCAGCGGGTCGACGTCGCAGGAGGCGCGGAAAGTGTCGTTCTTGTCGCACCGTTCGCAGAAGACGAGTCCGCCGCCGCCGTCAGCCGGCCCTTCCACAGCACCCTGGATCGCCATCTGGGCGTCACGGTAGCGCGCGGGATGGTGCCGCGAGTACCTGCGGAACAGGGGCGCCGCCGGTCGGCGCGGCAAGCGGCACACGTGGTCCGCTGCGTAGGCGGCCGCGCTGGTGGCTCGGTGATCGGAGCAGTTGGTGCACTCCATGAGCCACCGGCCGCTGTCGCCGACGACGGACCAGTCGCAGGGTTTCTCGGCGTGCATGGCCCGGCCGACAGGGTCGTTGCGACAGAAGTCGCACACGTGGGCGGAAGCGGCAGGCACCGGCTCGCCGGGCGTCTTGCGGGGGTTCGAGCGAACGGGCTTCTTCTTCTTCTTCTCGTCGTCGTCGTCGTCGTGCTCATCGCCGCCGCCGCCGCCACCCTCGTGCTTCTTTCTGCTAGCCGACGCCGAAGCCTTCTTCTTGGCGACGCCGCTGCTGCGGCTCGTGCGGTATCGCCCTCGAGTGGAGCCGGATGGAGGAGGCGCCGCTGCTACCGCGCCGGATTTGCCGCGGGAGGCGCTGAGTGCGCTGCCCGTCGACTCGGTGCCCTGGCCGTTGGGCTTTGCGGCGACGCGAGTGGAGCGCCGCGGGAGACTGCCCATTGGTCGTCTTTATGCAAGGAGGGGTGGGAGCTGGTGGGAATGAATAAGGAGAGGAAGGTGTCAGATCTGTAGACTGGTATGGATGTATGTTAAAACGGTCAGTTGTAAGTGAGTGAGAGACAGACGAGTGAATTCTGGGTGTTGGATTTTTCGTGCGGCAAAACGATGGGAGGAGAGACGTTGTATTTATTACGCTGGTACTTGTGTGATCTATGAAGAGCAATCGGGGCTTTGCAGTAAATGTGTTCTTGCAACGAGATGAAAAAGATTCATTGTCGATGATGGATTGGGCTAGGAGGAGCATTTAGGTACAAAGACGTCTTTGTGAGTGCTGTTGATGAACCGTTGTAGATATTTTTTTTGAAGGGTTTGGCGGTTAAGAATGGGACCCTTGGTTGTGGACAAAGAGAGTTCTACAGAAAGCCACGAGAGGAAGGCATGAGTGTATTTTACAGAAACGCCCTTGTTGGTGCGCACTGACGATGCGTTTGTGTGCAGAGCTCGCTTCTCATTCCACCGGAAAGCGGTTTGAAAAACACGGCTAGATGCCGTCGCCCATCTCCCAGCTGCGCCTCTCGACGTCCATTTCCGCCGCGTAGTCTCCGAACCCGGCAAACAGGCGGTGCATCGCGTCGTTGTGCCGCCGCGGCCAGCGGAAGCCCTCGTACAGCGCCTTGGTGTACTCCCAGTACTCCGGGTAGAAGCCGGCCGTCTCCCAGTCGACGACGCCCGTCACCTCCCAGCGGCGCTGCGGCGGCGGGCCGACGCGCGACACCAGGATGTTACGCGGGTTGAGGTCGGCGTGCGTGAAGAACACGGCGTGCCCGCGGCGGCTGGGCTCGTCGGAGAAGCGTACCTCCTGGCTGAAGGCGGCCTCGTCGGCAAAGGGGCCGATGGGGGTGAAGTCGCGGATGCGGGGGTCGCGGCAGGCCTCGCCGAGGGTGTTGCAGATGGCGGCGTCCGGGTTGACTGTCTTTTTGATGCGGCGCAGCTGCGATACGTGGTTGGCGAGCTGGGCGCAGACGTGGCGGTAGTCGTCGTCGGAGATGGCCTGCATGCAGCGGGATAGGGGGGCGCCCGGAAGAGCGGACATGAGAAGAAATGTCTGGCGGTAGGGGACGAAGCGGTAGCCGTCGCCGTGCTCTACTTTGTTGTAGACCAGGTCCAGCCCGCGGGGCGCGGGTATTGTTGTTTCCCGCTGGATGATTTCCTGGGCGTTTTTCTCGTTGCGGAGGCATTCGTAGTCCGCGTTGTACTTGAGAAACAGTCCGAAAGGCAGCCGTTGGACACTGGGAACGTCTGTGGTGGGCCCGTAGAGGCGGTAGCTGAGATGGGAGAGCTTTGCGTAGGCGAGAAAACGGAGACGTTGCGGGACGAGTAGCCACAGATATAGTAGCGGCCTGGTGAGAAAAGAAGCCGGCCAGAGAGTCCGACGACGTTGGGAAGGTTCGGGCTCGGAGTAAGCGGTCGGTGGACTCGTGATGGGCGGGAATTGGGGGTGCCGGAGAAGAAGCATGGGCGCGACTTCTTTGGCAACCTTGACGAGCTGTATGCTTCTGGAGAAGCGGGCATGAGTGCCGATGAAGCGAGCATCTACCTTGGAAATGCCTGATCGAGAGTGGTCGCCGAGCAATGCCAAGTCTCCGTTGATTCTGATGGGATCTTCAGCGCCGACAAACACCTGGTCTACTTGGAACTGCGCATCTCATCATTAGCGAAGGTCAAACTAGGATCTGTAGTGGCTTGCAGCTGCCATCTCACCTCTACCATGGATGAGGGTATCCTGTTGAGTCTGATTTGCCCGAGTGTAAACGCTGTGGCAACGCTTCTGCGTATGACCCAATGGGTCTCGCATGGGGACACCAAGGAGGACCGGCGGATGTAGTGAAGCCACCAGTCTAGGTATGGGGGCCCGAAAAACGCGTCAAGTACAGGCAGCCAGTTATTCTTCAGAGCTTGGTCAGATGGGTAGGAGGAGGACGTGAAGGAGAAAGGAAGTCGAGTCATGCCTCTTCTTTGAGCCAGTCGATGGGAACAGGCAAAACGGGAGACACAATCAGGGGATCCCTGACACTGCCGAGAGTGCCGGAAACGCAACAAATGTTGCCGTCACGTTTGCGGATGGAGAAGCGCTGGTCTTCGCCGGGGGCCTCGGGCGCAGCTCCGTGGACGACTTTGCCATGGCGGATGTCAGCGAGGCCTCGGGAAGGCTTGGTGAAGAGGACCAACGAGATTCAACGATGCGGATCCAATCAGAGACGAGCGAGAAGGCATCCTCCCTCGAGCCGATCCTCGACTGGACGTAGGCCGCGGCCTCTGAGGGGACAAGGGCCTCCTGAATGAAAGACTGCAGGAGAGCTGCTGCGGGATGGGGTAGGGAAAGCTGCTCAACAGCCGAGAGGGTGTCGCTGAGCGAGGCCGCGCTCCGTTCGTCCATCAAGGCAGGCAGTCGACGAGTCGGCCGTGACACGTGTTGACGCGACAAGAGAATACTCTTTAATTTACATATATGTGAGAGGATTCATGCGATGTTGTTTTGTGAATGCAGCGGTGAGGATGGAATGGTGGCACAGCCAAACCGTTCAGTCCGCCTTGTCGTCACGAACATGGAGTCACACAGTATTTACTCACACAGTACGAGCCTATGTCGGTTCGTGGGCGGCGCGCAACTCAACCCTAACCCTGTCCCATCTGACACCCCCCCCTCCCCCCAAACGGGACGACCAGAGAGAGACAAATGAAACAAGATATCATGCCAACGCTCTACACTTTCACCTCGGCGGAGCACGATTCTTGGCATGCAATCACACAGTATACATGGCAGCTGCGCCTGTCCGTCAATAACTGCACACGGCTGGAGATGACATTCGGCTTGGGTTGACGAGCACTGCCGTGAGGGTCGCACTTGTTGACGCCGCTTGGCCGCTGTGGTCGCGGCCAAGCACGTGGCCAACCAATTCAGGCCAACAGTTTGCAGGCAGCAGTCCATTGGGCCTGATATCTCTCTATTCAGAGGCAGGCTGAAGACTTTCAGAGGTCATGAAGAGGTATGGCTGCCTGCAGTTGCCGGCATTCTGCCTCGTCGGCCTATGGATAGACGGCGCTCGTCGCGGAGCACAAGTCTCTTCAGGATCATCGCGACCAGCTAGGTCGGCCTATACATGAGTCACTCATCAATTGTTGCGATACCCGCGTTGATAAAGCTCCTCTGGATCATGCTGAAAGCCACGAAGTCAATGTACCCGGCCACAGAGGATGCCTAGACTGCAGCGCTGGTCGAGCGAGGTCAAGGGCGCGACCGAATCGCTTTGGGTATATAACGTCGTTCCTCTGTCGCCAGAACTTGTGCCACGGGAATCAAGACGATTTCTTATATATTTTCATCTGTCTCTGCTTAACTACTCCCCGTCTACCTGTCGCCGAGAAACAAGCCGCCATGTCAGATAGGACCATTACCAGGGCCCCGGCTCCCATACTGCCCTATACCTTATACATTACGCTCTACTTCCTGAGAAAGGTCGGGGAAGTCAACAAATACGTGAGTAGACTAGAGGTGCGGCTAAAGTAATAGAGCTGACAATGGCGCCCGAAGCACTGGGGCATCTACATTTCTCAAGGCGCCCCTCCGGCGGGAGACTTACTTCACGCAACTGATCAAAACCGCCAGCCTTTGGACCTTTATCAGGAAGTCCGCGGCATTTCTGATCCATCTAGATCAAAGTCCATCACGGCGTGTCTCGCCCTCTGCGACGCCCCACCGGTACGCATTGTTGCAGACGTCGCATCTCGGGTGCGGCTGATGGATCCGAGATACCTGCCCGTTGGTGAGCATCGGTGGACCTGCCGTGTTTGGGTTAAGGAAGTTCTCAAAGCACTCGACGAGCAGAGGGTGATCCGCTTGCCCGTTAGTGCCGGTACGTCCTGTTACTAGAGTACGAGCCTGAGGGGTCATTTGCTAACTTGAACGACAGACCGGCTTGAGAGCCGTAGTCTCTGGAAAGCTGACGAACTACGCGGCACGTTAGCAAGCAAGGTGATTAACGACACGCGCTGGCTATTTCCGCCTTCTCTTCCCATGAGAATCAGTATTCCTAGCCAGGGTCGATCGAGATTTTACGGGCATTCCCACGGGGAGGCTCGGGTGCATCGCAGTGGTGATGAAAGCTACCACGGCGCGCCGATGCAGACGGCTGCGCGGAGTCGCGACGGCGGTGCCTATCTTGGACGCGCACCAATGCAAACGGAGCGTCAGCGAGATGTCGGTGTGCATCCGCGCGAAAGAGTCGAGAGGGTAGCCGCGCAGCCGCCGCGCCCATACTATGGGCCTTCGCCCATGGAAACGGAACGACACCAAAACATGTTGGTGTATCCGCCCGGAAGAGCAGCGGCCGTGCAGCCCCGACAGCTCTATTATGGACCCTCACCAATGGAGACGGAACGCCATCCTAATGTCGTCGTGTATAGGCCTGAGCAGATGGCTGTGCAAGCACCGCCGCGCCGCCGCGAGGAGGCGTACTATGGACCCAAGCCAATGGTGACAGAACCGGGCTATAGACGTGTGCGACGCTACTAGCTCCTGGGCGGCCAGGGACATTGATTGACCAGCTTGGCCAAGAACTGTCCTCATTCTTTGTGTTTTATGAAACGTATCTTGAGAGGTTGTTGGTCCTGCGAAGCGGTCGTGTGTGGGGGCAGAGGAGCTAGAAGGAGCGTGAGTCATACGGGTTCTTTCGACCCCTTTTAGGAGTGCTTTTTTTCTTTCTTTTTCTCCCGTCATGTACCTGACCTTGTCCGTGTTATGATGCAAATACAATAGTTGAAATTCAGTAAATAGACCATGTATATTTTGTCCCCGGTTTCATCGTTAATGTTGGTGCGGCCACAGCCTGCCTGCCTGGCTGTGGCTTAGTTGTATGTACTGTATGTAGTGTACTAATAGGAATGTAGGGTAGCCGTAGCTTAGTGACTCCGATAGTAGCAGGCAGACCGGCGGCAAGCGGCGGTTTGTTAGTGGCTGAATCTAGGTCGCTGTGGCATGGCCGCCTGCGCGTGTTGTTGGTTGGGTTGTGCCTTGCCAATGGGCAACCAACGTCGAAGTAGCCCGTATATAAATTGGTACGTGAACGTGATTTCTTTCTCTTTCTGTCTGAGAATTGTACCAAGATAATAACCTTTCTGAAATACTTGTCATCCCATATTGGCGGCGAGGTCATTCCTAATAAACTAGACCTAGCTTCGCACCTACACTAGTGGCATCTCTACCTACAGTACACACGACAAGCCTCTCCAACCATCCCTTTGCCATGGCCAGCCGCATCGACACCGTCACGGTTCCTCCCGCCGGCGGCGCCCACACGCACACCGTCGTCTTTCTTCACGGCCGCGGCGACAACACGAGCAACTTCATCCGCGCCCTCGGCAACTCGCGCGACTCGCGCGGCCGCACGCTCGCCGACGCCTTCCCCACGTTTCGCTGGGTGTTCCCGCAGGCGCCCGTGCGCCTCGTCGCGAGCAGCAGCAGCAGCACCGCCCAGGGCGGCGGCGAGAGCAGCGCCGTCTCCTGGCCGCAGTGGTTCGACGTGTGGGACGTGACGGACTTCCGGCGGCGCGAGGAGCTCCAGGCCGAGGGCCTGCGGGAGGTGGTGCCCGAGGTGACGCGGATCCTGGCCGGCGAGGCGGCCGCGCTGGGCGGCCGCTGGGATCGGTTGGTACTCGCGGGCATCAGCATGGGCGCGGCGACGGGCGCGCACGTGCTCTTCAACCTGGGGCCGCGGCTGGGCGCCTTCCTCGGCTTCTCGTGCCGGTGTCCGTTTGCGGGGCGGGCGTCGCTGGGGGAGATGCGTGCAGTGCTGGGCGGTGGCGGCGGAGAGAAGAGGAAGGAAGTAGGAGAGGAGGACTCGCTTCGGGGGACGCCGGTGCTGCTGGAACACTGCGTGGACGACGCGCTCGTCAGGGTCGAGGACGGGAGGGTGCTGAGGGACACGCTGGCGGGGTTCGGGGCCGACGTGACGTGGAGGGAGTACCCGGACGGGGGGCACTGGTTCAACGCGCCGAGGGGGATGGATGACGCTGTAGAGTTTCTGGAAAGGGTTCTGCAGGAGTAGAGGCGGGCGGGGGGACGTGTCGAGGAGGGAGGATGGAGGACGACATGGGCAAGGCGACCTGCGTCGTGTGATTGTGGTTATGCAGACTGATTGCCTCGCGGTAGTTTAACTCTATGAAGCAAGTTGATGTATAGAATGGCAAATTTTGTTTCTTTTTTCCACATTAAAACAAAGCTGCAAACGGGCTCTTCGAAAGGTAGCCAGATGGACAGAACCTGACTGTTTGGCATGGACCACCAACAATCTGACCATGCAAACGTATAGAGCCTTTTTTTTTTTCCTTGTTTCCGGGTTGGTTTTTCTTTCAAAAACGTAAAAATATAATTCAAAATAAACTCGTCCACTTTCATCTCGTCGCAGCTCTTTACGCACCTCCCCGAAAGCATCGTCCCATCCCATGTCGCCACAAGCGGCAACGGTCCATGACGGCGGCAACAGATCACCACCCTCTTCTTTGTGCACAAGAGACTGGCGGCCTTTCTGCCCCTTTCAAAATGCCCGCGCGCCTCAAAACAGCTGAGACACCTGGTGCACAGCACAGTAGCACCGCCCTCCGGCGATCCGAGTGTCTTCGTCTCTCATTGTTGTCCCTGTAGGACAAGACTTCCCTCGGCTGGGCCATTCAGCGTCGACGACTTGGCGCCCTGCCAATGTATAACGGCTGTGCTTCCCTTACACAAAGCACGACGACACGGGGTTGAACAAGGAAGAGTCCGGGACGAGACGCTTTTTCAGAATCGCCCATGGCCGCCGTCATTGATGCCATCGTCTCACCTCCGCCCTTGAGCGCGCCGAGCCGCAGTGCGACAAACAAACAAACAAACGGACAGGAACGAGGTCTGTACGAGCTACAACCATCCTGGCCCGCGACAGGACTCGAGCCTGCCATCTCCCTTCCTTTCATTAGAAAGGCTCTCATCATTTTAAATACCGTGCCAACGGCCTTCCGATTTCGACAAGAACAACTTTCATTTCCATGCTTGTTTCAGCCCCAAGATACAGACACATACAAACAAGAGAAACCACAAACATACCAGACAAGACCTTCACACAAGTACCAACAATGTCATCCGCTGCCAAGACGGGGACGCGCAAGGCCGTCGGTAAGCGAAAACGCGCAGCGCAAGGTGAGTTGAAGCCGGGCATGTTGGCACGACACGAACCCACGACGTCTCCATGATGTGTCTAACCCGAGTCGCAATAGATGACGCTGCCGCCCCCAGAGCAAGCAAGCGAATTGCCGCTTCCAAGCCGACGAACAAGGCCGCCGCCGCCACCAGCAAGCCTGCAGCAAAGCCGACCGCTGCCCCAAAGAAGCGTCGCAAAGTCGCCTCGCGCAGGAATCCAGCAGCGCCGCCACCGCCGCCACCCCTCACCAAGGCGCCCACGCAGCCCCTGGCCGTGTATGCGTTTGGTACCGGTGACTGCGGCGAGCTTGGTCTCGGGCTAAACGTGACCGAGCGCAAGAGACCCTCGCTCAACCCCTACCTCGACCCCAAGGATCCCGCGGCCAGGTATCGCGTCGTTCAGCTGTGCTGCGGCGGCATGCACACCGTGGCCCTCACCGCCAACAACAAGATTGTCACATGGGGCGCCAACGACAACCATGCCCTTGGCCGTAACACGGACTGGGAGGGCGTCATGCGAGACGTCAATGAAGAGGAGGAGGAGGAGGCGGCGGCGGAGGCGGAGAGCGAGCTGAATCCGCTCGAGTCGACACCTACGGCCATCCCCGACAGCTGCTTCCCGCAGGATGCCGTCTTCACGCAGGTCGCTGCTGGTGATAGCTGCAGTTTTGCCCTCACCGACGATGGTCGTGTCTACGGCTGGGGCACATTCAGAGTATGTCAAGACGCCATTTCCCGCAATTGCCAAGTGGCCTCTCATTGTGGCTGAGAAAGAAGAGCAAAAACCAGTCTCCTTGATATACATGCTAACATAGCCAGGACTCGGCCGGAAATACGCGATTCGGCTACGACGCAGCCGGCAAGCTCATCAAGTGTCAGCCGACGCCCATGCTCATCCCCAGCCTCACCAACATCATCCAGCTGGCTTGCGGCGCCGATCACGCCCTGGCCCTCGACAAGACCGGCGTCGTCTGGGGCTGGGGCTCGCACGAGCAGAACCAGCTCGGCCGCCGCCTGTTCGGTCGGCGCACCGAGAGCCTCGTCCCGCGCCGCGTCGAGGTCTGCCGCGGCACCGCCGTCTACATTGCCAGCGGCGACTTCCACGCCTTCGCCGTCGACCGCCGCGACAACGTCTGGGCCTGGGGCCTCAACAGCTTCGGCGAGACCGGCGCGGACCCCAGGCGCGCGGGCGGCGACGCCAGCCTCCTCCCTTACCCGATGAAGGTCCGCGACCTGTGCGGAAGGCGCGTCACGCAGATGGCCGGCGGCGCGCACCACTCGGCGGCGGTGTCGTCGCTCGGCGGCAGTGACATCTGGGTCTGGGGCCGCATGGACGGCGGGCAGCTCGGCGTCGACTTCACGAGGCAGCAGCTCGACGACGAGACGCTGGTCCGCCGCGACGAGAGGGGGAACCCGCGCATCTGCCTCCGCCCGGTCAGCGTACCTCACGTCGCCGGCGAAGGCAGCGGCGACGGCGGCGCGCCGTACGTGGCGTGCGGGACGGACCACACCGTGTTTGTCAACCGCCGCGGCAAGGCTTTCGCGTCGGGCATCGGCACGTGCGCCCAGCTCGGGCTGGGGACAGACGACGACGCCGACGTGGCTCAGCCGGTCAAGATGCAAAAGGGACACCACGAGGCGGTCCTGGCCTGGGCCGGCGCGGGAGGGCAGTTTTCCATGCTGGCGGGCAAACAACCGTAGCACGGTATTCTCCAGGTTTTTATACCCGGTCAGCGAGTTTTCCCTTTTCTTTTTTCGTAATTTTTTTTTTCCTCCTAAGGTTACAGTCGGCCGGTTCGAGCACCTTTATTTGTTCTAATTTCTTTACGTTATTTTATTTTCTTGGTTAGTGTTTTTATTTTGGTGAGGGTTTCCGACTTTGCATGGCAAGGAATGTGTTACCACTGACGGTAAAAGACAACAAAAGCTATAGTTGTACTCCTCAATCATAACAATGCTAATAAGCAAGCGGCCGCTCCGCGGTTTCACGTCTCGTACATTTTCATATGTCTTCATAAGTCGGCCATAAATCAGAACCACTATATATCACTGCCATTCCGATTCACATTCTTTCCCGCCCCTCGTGTCATCTCACTCACACTCTGCCCTCCTTCACAGCCTTTCGTTATTTTCGTCACCTATCCATCTCAAAGATGGCTACCGCAGGAGTGACTCGCTACCAACAACCACCCGCCCGATGACGCCATGGGACAAGGTGCAGCTCGTCGTTTATATCATCATTTTTCGTGGGTGCTCCTGCGTTGTCCTCTCTCGCTTTTCCCTCCCCCCCCCCTTTCGATTCATTCTTGACCCGGCTCCGGCCCCTCACCCTCATCTTTCTACCAAACCCTAACAAAACTTGGTCAAGCCTTGATTTCTGCTCTTGAGCTCGTCCAGCTCTTTTTGCCCTGGCCCCCGCAGTACGGCCCATTGCACTGGCGACAGAGGTTCTGGCTGTCAGACACGCGGAGGCTCATTCCCAGGCGGCCATCGATATGCTGGCCGGCCACCACGGCGGCGCGACGTTTCGAGCCATAATGGAATTCATGTCGTCGCTGTAGTGGTGGCTCTCTTCTTTTCGTCTTGTTGGGTCCTTTTTTCGTCGGGCCTCTGTGCCTCTTCCATATAACCATCTTCTTTATGAAGGCACGAATAATAAAATCTTCACCGTCTCGAAGAGCGCACCTTTGTCTGCCTCTAAGAGACTGGCCATGAGTCTTTGTAATGCGTTGCTATACGACCACCCCCTTCTACTTCTACACAAGAGTCGGCGAAAACTAGTAAATGATTCCATCTTCTTGAGCAAACAAGAGCAAAGAAATGAAAAAAGGAAAGAAAAAGGATTGATGAGCAGCCTTTTTTATAAATTCTTGCTGTAGAGCACCTTTTCCTCTCTCTCTATCTCTATCTTACTTCTATAGAGGGAGGGGTGACAGAAGGAGTTGTCCAAAAAAAAAAAAACTCAAAATGTCGTACTTGTTTAACAAAATCAAAGACACTTTGTCTAAGCTTCTATAACATGTTGCTGATAATCAAGTTGTATTGTGTTGGTGTTTCGTCTCTATTTTCACTTACACTTCTCTTCTAGATAGACAACCCTAAACCACCCCCCCCCCCTCGCCCAACCCCACAACGCCGGATCATTGATCAGAATTACTAGACTAAGACGGAGATTTAATAAGAGAACCATAAAGCTACTTATTCAGGGGGTTATCTACACGCCCCCTTAATAGAGTTGCTCTGGCGTCGATCGTCTCTCCTCTTTTTTTTTTCCTTCTCCCTTCCTTCTACAACTCTCGGCCGGTTTTCGTTGAAACAAAAACCCACTTTGTTTATGATTATAGAACCGGTCTTTCTTTTTCTCTTTTTAGTCACGCAAGTAGAAACATGGAAAAATAATCGGAATACATGGCAAGTCTAGCCTGCTGTCTATAATAAATCATGCACCAGTTTCCAGAGATCTTTCGACATGGACGAGACAGGACCCAGTAGTGGGTCATGCTCGTCGGCAAGAAAGGGTTTTGCATGCGTGTCTATTTTGGTTTGTTTACTCTGATAATAGGCTCAAGATGATCAAAACAAATAAAACAACACAAAATCACTTCTTCTATTCTATCAAGGTGCCTCGACTGTGCTGTTTTTGGTAGGAGCTTGGTTGGTGGGCCTCACCGCCATGGCAAGTCGCTTTTCTTCTTTCACGGTTTGGCACGCCTCATTCGTTTTTTGCAAGCCATCTTTGATTAGAGATGATGCTCAACACCGTCGCTCGACAGCGGCGTATCATCTCTTTGAACCCAGGTCCCGCTCCCTCGCATCGCCAGCCACCGCCGACGCATCTCGCCCGTCGGATAGCAACGCGACGCCATGTTGGTTATGCTGTCAAAGTCGGGGGCGCATCTGCTTGCGTCCCGCATACTGTACCGCTCGTCGTCGTCAAAGGCCAAGTCGTCCTCCGTCTGGAGCACAATGTCGACCGTGACCCGCGCCGGATCCCATGCGAGTGCGGTGTGTAACATCATCGGGTCGCTCAGGCGGTCTGCCATGAACAGGAGGCGCACATGCTTGAGCCGTGGTAGGCGGCGTTGGCCGTCGCTGCCAGTGGTCATCGTGCCGTCCAGAAGCTCCTGGGCGTGTGGTAGGATGGCAGTCCCGCAACCGCGAACCTCCAAGCGCTCGAGGCTCTGGGGAATGCAGTTGATGAGTCGAGGCGTAGGAGTCGACCTGTTCTCGTGCTCTTCTTGCGAGTCACCCTCCACCATGCCAAGCATGTCCCGGACTCCGGCAAAGAGCTTCTTCAGGTTATGCAGCCCCCTTAGGGTCGTACCCAGTATAAAGCTCCCCCGCGCCACGGCTTCGGGATCGAGCTCAAACTGTATGCGAAGCGTTGTGAGCGTTTCAGCATGGGGCAGCAGCGCGTGCGCAATCTGAGCCGGTGCAGGGAGATGTTGGTTGCTCTCCGCATACACGCCGCGGGAAAACTCGAGCGTTCGGAGAGCCGTGGGGGCGTTGAGCATGCTCGCCAGGGCGTCCATGCCGTCGAAGCTTGCGTGGTCGAGATGGAGATGCTGAACGGCGGAGGAAGCCTTGGGGGCGAGTCTGGAAAAGTTGCCGGATGTGGTGGCTTCGGATGACAGCAATATGCCTTCATAAATGCGCAACGAGGGCAGGGTGAAGATGGGCGCGGCATCCTGATCAAAGTCGTGGAAGCCGTGTTCTGTATCTCCAGCCTCTTGGCAGAACTCTTTCAGGAATCGCAGGGGTCGTGGCCCCTCGCCGTCGTCGAGTTCCGGCTCTTGCGCCCTCGCGGCTGCGAAGCGGATCAGACGTGGGACAATGCGGGTTGAGCATTTGGACAGGGCGAGGCATTGCAGATTCTCACAGGCGACGAGGAGAAGCGCGAGCTCAGCGTCCTCCAGGCCAAGCTCAAGGTCGGCTTGCCACTCCTTCTTCCAGGTTCGTGCGCCTTTGAGAGGCGGTGTGCTGGTTGTCTTGTCGATCAACCGCTGGTACAGGGCTCGTTCCTCGCTCGAGTAGATGTCTCGTGCCGAGGGGCGGGGTTCGTCGTCCGGGTCCATGTTGAGGAGAGACTCGTGCGAGGAGATGGCGACGGTGGAAATGCTCCTGACATGGCGAGCGAGAAAGGGCTTGGTGATGGTGACGTAGCGCAGAAAATAGCGGATTCGCGGGTGCTCGTCGCAGTCGCGCAGAGCGACCAAGTCGTACTCGATTCCCTGGCGGTAGTTGACAAAGGATCGTACAGAGTAAGGCAAGGCGATGCGATGAAGCTCCTTGCACGTTCTCAGCAGGGCCTGCACGGCCGGGGAGCCGGACTCGACCAGGTGCTCGAGAAGGCAGTGGAGGATCTCTACCGGGAAGCGTAGAAGGATTGACGCTGCCATGGCCGCCGCGACAAGGGAGGGAAGCGCGAATGTGCGATGTCGTTTATTGACAGCGGTGGCGTTGGGGAAGAAGAAGTTGAGCGTCTTGTCCGTGTGGCGGGCGGGACGACGTCGGTTTTAAAAGCAGATGGCCGCGGGGGCAAGGAGACGCACGCACGCAGAAAGGAGCAGTAGATCAGCAAGGCGTCTGCGGCGTTGTGCCTCTCGTGTATCGCTCCTCTCCTCTCATCCTGGGCACCTCGCAGTCATTGGCCCTGTCACATTGTAGTTTTGCCGCTGCGGTTTTCGAGCCGGAGAGTGGTGTAGTAACGGCCGGGGACACGACGTCACTCGGCCAAGGAGGGAGGGAGGGGGGAGGGGTACCGGACGCTTAGGACTGACAACCGGACAGCTTAGTCATAGTTCTTAGACCCATCTAGGCTTAGCTGGAGAATAGACAAGATCAGCACCGGAGGATAGATATTGCGGTCCGCTAGGCTTCTAATTGGCCGCGTATAGAGGCAGTACGTACAGTTTACTTCCGATCAGTATAGGTAGCAGAGAGGCGTGCGACGCGGGCTGGCCACTTATAGCCGGTATTTACTATCCGCTTAGCGGAGCCTAAAGAGCCAATTAGTGGCCTTAAATTACCGACGTTGGAGAAAAAGTACATGAATCAGTTGTAGGACTGCAACTTGATTTTGCGGACAGACCTCTGCTCTTGTCAGGGAATGACAGGACGGCCCGTGATGGCAATGGCGCTGTTGATGCAGAATTGAAATCTTTTGGGGACATGTATGTTTGCGAGTATGTGACGGAGGCCGGGACCTCTCCGAGGCCGCCAGCCACCACATGCATACATAGAGTACACTCCACGGTGACGCAGTTGCGCCCGTCTCCCCTTTCCACGTCAGTGGAGGGTCACGAAAGTACGGTATCCATTCAATCGCCACAGATCTCAATCACAGAGAGGTTTTGGACGAGAAGGGACGGGCCACATTGAAGAAAACCTTTGTTACGCGGGGAGCAGGTGGTGTATCACGTCACCCTACATACAGGGTTGGGACTATGCAGGTTTTTGTAATGCCCAGGGTGCAAAGAAGGCTGGCGGCGACGACTTCGACCGTGGGCGACGGAAGGCGACGGAGATTGCGAGCTAAAATCTTACGATTTAGCCATCTTCATGATAAGCTCATTCACATGGGTGTGCGCGCAAGAGAGAGACCTATGGTCGTCTCGCCGGCCAGGGCCCGCCTCATGCAATGCGCAAGAGCGACATGGCTTCCTCGAATTTTCCAACTCTTCATTTCGCAAATTTGCTACTGAGAAAAAAACAACTGATAGAGAGTCAAGAGGTGGACAGGAAAAAAAAAGCCGGCCCGGCCATTGTAGAAGACGAGGTGAAGCGGCAGCTTTTTTTGGCCACCGCATGATAAGTTGTTCCCAACGTCTCAGGGGGGGGGTGTGGAGTTAGCGGTGAGGGGGAGTGCAGGTATCTGCAGGTATCTGCAGGTACCCCCCACCAGCCTTTGCATCCTTTTTGTCTCGGGGGTCAATGCGCTCGAGTTGGGCGAACCCGTACATGCCACGCTCGGGTTGACCATGATGCATCTTGAGCCTGGAACCTCTGATCTCCTTCTCTTGCTTCTCCATCTGTCTCCTGCTTTATATTCCTCTCCCTCCCTCTCTCTTTTGCTTTTCCGTCTCCTTCTATATAGATTCACAAACACCCTCACCTCTGACCACCTTGATGCCTCTATACAAACACACATACACACACACGCGCGCGCCCGCACCCCCCATAACGTCTATAGGTGGCCCTGAGAGATTGATATCAAGTACGCAGCCTGTTCAAGGCGCTGCTCTTGATCCCCCGAGATTCACGCTGCAGGTGCCTTTGCTTCATGCATACCAGAATTCCCCAGCATGTCTTCCACCATACGAGTTGTTAACACGCACACCGAGCCCCAACCGGCCGGTCCCGCCTCTTCAGACGCGGCGCTACCGTCTCGGTCAGCTAGGGCTGCAGCCCTTCAGCCAGAGCTGGAGAACATTTGTTTGGGGCTGATTGAAAGGTATGCCCACCAGACTGATTCTCAAATGCTGCTATCGCTCAGAGATCATCACAACATCTACATCCAGTAAGTTGTCCCGACGTCATCTAGCCGCCATCACCGGTGTCGCCGTGCTTCCGTCTTTATCTATCCTTTTTCTTTCTTTCTTTCTTTCTTTCTTTCTTTCTTTCTTTCTTTCTTTCTTTCTTTCTTTCTTTCTTTCGCTCTTTCTTTCGCTCTTTCTTTCGCTCTTTTTTTTTCTTTTCTTGTTACTCATGTCATACGTGTATCTTAATATTGCTTTTTGACTAATACCATCTACTCTCTTCTTCTTCTGTCTCTTCGACCAATCATAGCCCGCAGCAGTTGACAGACTTGCTGCACAAGTTGGAAATTCGAAAGCAGCAAGAAAATAACGACGCTGCTGCTGCTGCTGCTGCTGCAAACAGCCCTGGTCTCGCTGCTGGCCCCCCCCTCAGTACGCCATATGCCAATGCCACCATTGGCGTGCAGGGTCGCTCGTTCCATGCCAACTCGAACGGGAGGGGGTTCACCTCGCATCTACCTCTCGACCAGTATTCATCGTCCTTTGACGCATTTGCCGCTCGTACGTCTCCCCATTCACCCCGACTTGATGCTGCCGGGCTCAACAAGGCTAAATATTTCCGATAGCAGTCTACGGTCAGCATCATGGATACAGCGGGACCGTCCCCAGCAGCGTGCTCGGCCCGATCAACGCCGTCCACAACTGGACCGGCGACGACCCAACTGTTGCGAGGGTGATGGATGATTCTGCCGCTCGAAATGTGCGTGATGCGTCTGCTTTTATCCCCCCCCCCCCCTTCCCCTTCCCCTTCGCGCCTGAGCTGACTGTTGTCGCTTCAGGAGCTCGCCTACCCACCACTCCCAGACATGCCTGTCCAGCCCGTCCAGCACATGCATCATCTCCCCAACGACGAGCAGCGATACCACGACGACAGAGAGCATGTACCCCAGCTACACAACGCCGCCCCCGCAAATGACATGTTCGCAGTTGGGCCCCAGCCCGCCAGCGGCATGCCGCGACGCTCGGAGACCACATACCACTACGTCCCGTGCCCACAGGGACACTGGGCTCGAGCCGCGACCACTACCACTTACTACCCAGGCGAGCGGCCACCGCATTTCACGCCGGCGACCAGCGGGCTTCCCCTTCAATCGCCCGCTGGAAGCTCATACATGCGCGCCGGCGGCCAGAGCGTGGCGGCGCCCAGGAACGACCCCTGGTATCTCGGCAGTTCGTTGCCGCAGCCCGCCCTCGTACAAGCATTGGCCAATCCGTCAATCGCACGACAGCAGCTGATGGTCCCGTTCTCCGTGCAACGCACCAGCCAGCAGACGGCCATGGTTCCTACCGCATCTACCAGATCCCGCATGGCCAGCGACGCCATCTCGTACCCCGACATGGTTGTCTCGTCTTCTGCCTCGGTGCTTGATTCATCCGGTCTACCACTGGATACTTCTTCTTCTTCGTTCGGTCATCAGCATACTCCGGCTGTGAATGCTGACTTGCACGTGGTCCCCAACTCCTATCTTGGTCACTGGCCTACCTCGACGCACCAAGGATTTGATTCCGCCGCCTTTATGGTTCGTCAGCCCGCCACTTATCTGGAGCCCATGCCCCCTTACCACGGGACAAACGCGACGCCGGATGCCGGGTACCTCACAGGGGGCGGCTTTCCCGGCACCTGAGATGCTCCAATCGATCGACAACTCAGCGCCGCCCCATTAACGCCTCATCATCTGCCGGCCTATTCAAGTTAGGCAGCAGTCTCCCCATCGGGGTCAGGGCACCGTTCATTGCCAACCACGTCGCTCGAGACTTCTCGCTCCACCAAGAAATCATACCCGTTCATTCTAGCCTGACACAAGATACAATGACTACATGTCAGCAACCGGATAATAAAATGCGAGAGTCTGGGCCGGACGGTCATAACCCGGGAAACTATGCGGCTCTTCCAACACCGATCTAAAAGCCTTTGTCTTGGTTTAATTTCTTTATTTTCTTTCGTTTATCATTTTTCGTTTATGCTTCTCTGGGTATCCTTTGCTACTTGTCTTGCGCTTGAGTTCATTTGGCAGACATATGCGTTTAGGTTCTTAAAAACTAAAGCAAAAGGAGTGAATGGCAAATAAGATCCCGTCCGGGAACCAGGAGAAGAATATCTTGAAACTTTCTATCTAAAATTACAATTGGCGGCATAACTTTTCTCTGGGCCTGGAGCTCTGTGATAATTGACGAATTGGTACTGACATGACGACAGTGTTGTTGATACAGATACATTAGAAAATGACGCAGCCAATATTTAAAAGAGAACGTCACAATTGCGACTTTCTGGTGGTTAGTAGTCGTCCATTGGTACTACTAGTGTACAAGTATTATAACCGCTCCATTGTTGTTGAGCTCAGATATATATGTAGATGAATGTATGTATTTTAAAAAACTTCTGTCAAGATTAGAATAATTGTTCTCATGAAAAACAACTACATGTAGTACTCTAATTTTGTAAGAGTAGACACTAATACCTTAGGTTGAGAACCATAATCATATCAACGGGGGGGAAACACCTAAATTTTTACAATGAATTGGTAACGACCACATATCTTACTGCGTTGCACGATTTACCGGATTGGCTCTCAGTTTGGGCCATCAATCACCAGCCGGTAGGGTCCAGACCGGCATCGCGGGACATGTCGCCCGAATCCGCTTGCTCCTACCGGGGCCTCGTAGAGGCCGCGGATCCGAGGGCAGTCACCCGCGATCGAGATGCAGTGGCACGCCCGCGGGGGAAGGGGTTTGGGATACGCTGAATGGGCGAGAGCATGAAGCACTAGCAGCTGCGTAACGCACCTTGATTCGACCGTCGTAGCATCGGGGCAGTCTCGGTCGACGTGGGACGATACCCCCCTCCCGGCCGTGTGGGTGTACAGGCTACGACGACGCGGCTGTCAGCGTGGTTGATGTGAAGAAGTGCCAAATGTGTCAAAGTATAGCGGCTACGAACCATTTCGTACAGTACTAATAAACAAGTAAGATTGCGTCTATAAAAACCAAAAAAAAAAAAAAAAAAAAAAAAAAAAA
>JAFEME010000174.1:0-51798 GCA_018831755.1 Niveomyces coronatus | reverse complement strand
AATAATAATAATAATAATAATAATAATAATAATAATAATAATAATAATAATAATAATAATAATAATAATAATAATAATAATAATAATAATAATAATAATAATAATAATAATAATAATAATAATAAAAATAAAAGCCCCCTCTTCCCCCTCTTTTCTCCACTCCAAACGGGCATCTCACAGACGGAGACGGAGCATTTGTAAAAAAGAAAAAAAAAAAAACGATACGATGATGAGAAGACAGCGGAGGGCGGCGCACAAGGCGCAACGCGACGGCCCAGTAACTCTCCATATTGAAATCCTTCATTTTTACCAATATTACGAGGTTGAAGCACAGCATCTGTATGACCAAGGGACGTGGTTATGGTGCCAAGACTGCATTCAAACAAATTATACGAAGCCTGGCGGTTAAAACCCAAAAAAAGTACGGCCAAAGTGAATAGAATGTGAGAGACGGGATAACAACAAAAAAAAAAAAAAGTTGAATCGGGGGAGCCGATCGACGAACATATGATGGGGGGAAGGGAAGTGAGGGGTTATCGCTAAACTCTAGCCCCGGCAGTATAGGCGCATCAAAAGAGCTGAAGCCTCGGCTTTTGCATCTTTTCGGCTGCCGTCGTCGACCAGGAACAACAAAATGAATGACATTACAACTTTAATTATTTTTTCCCACCTGTACGAGGTTTAATCAACGGATGTGAAAAAAAAAAAAAATGAGGATAAAATTTATCCATCTCCTTTCTCCACAATGACAACGGCCGGGACCCCATGTATTTATTCTATACAATAACCCCCAAAGTAGCCCTTACAAACAGAGGCCCTGTATACCTACACCAACGGCCCCCCAAAAAAACACCAAGACTCGACTCATCTATATTCCTCCTCAATACAGCTTCACTTTTCTCTCTTTTCAGAACATCTCTTGCTTTCCATATATATTTTATTTACCCTTCGCCTGGATCTGGATTTTCAACATTAGCGATAAATTCCATGATTTTCCCCTCACCTCCTCACTTATAACCGAGCCGTCTTACCATCTGTCTCTCTCCTTTCTTTTCTCTCCGTGTCTCACTCACCCATCACCTACCCCCCCCCGGTGCGCGGGGTGACACCCTTACCGCAGGTTCTTTTTTTTTTTTCCCCGAGGTGCCAGTCATGTCTTGTAAGTCGTGTTGCAAATATTTGACCACCACGAAAAAAGAAAAAAAATAAATAAAACCAAAATAAAATCTACATGAGTTCATTCATATACACGTCGTATCCTAACAGATTCGGCTCACAGCCCTCGTCGTGCCCGCCGCCACCCTCGGCGCCGCCGCTTACCTCAATGCCCGCTCCGGTCTCTGGTACGACGCCCTGATGCTCGGCGGCATCTTTAGAGGTATCGCCGGCATCGCCTACGGTCGCTGGACCGACCGCCTCAACCTCTTCTACGCTCTCGAGGCCCGCGCCGACCCCCGCCGCTCCCCCGCCACCGCCGACAAGCCCGTCCTGCTCTTTGACGGCGCCACCCTCACCTACCGCCAGCTCTACGACGCCGTTCTCCGCTGCGGCTGCCACCTCCGCGACGCCCTCGGCGTCCGTCCCGGGCACGTTGTCGCCCTCGACCTCGAAAACTCCGACACCTTTGTCATCCTCTGGTGGGCCCTTTGGAGCATCGGCGCCAAGCCGGCATTCATCAACTACAACCTCGCCGGCGCGCCCCTCGTCCATTGCGTCCGCGCGTCCACGGCGCGCCTCTGCATAGTCGACCCGGCTGTGGCCCATCGCTTCGCATATACGGCGGGGGGCGACGACGCCGCCGCCGCCGCCGCCGAGACTGACGACGACGACAAAAGCAAGCTTGTCCAAAAAGAGCTGGCCGCCGCCGGCGTTGACATTGTCGTCTTTGATGACGCCCAACGAGCCGCCGCCAGGGCGGCCGAGCCAGTCCGCCGCCCGGACAGCGACCGCTCCGAGACGGTTCCCGGAAACATGGGCATCCTGATCTATACCTCGGGCACTACTGGTCTGCCGAAACCGGCTATTGTGTCCTGGGCCAAGCTCATCGTCAGCTGCAAGTTCACCGTCAATCTTCTCGGCCGTGGCGACGACGTCATGTACACCGTAAGACGTCCTATCAACCGCCCCCCCTTCTTATCGAGATGTCTAGAAATGCTGACGTACCCCCCTCTCCCTATGCGTAACAGTGTATGCCGCTCTACCACGCCTCCGCCTCCATGCTCGGTGTCTGCGCCACCATCGTCGGCGGCAGCACCATCGCCCTCGGCCGCCGCTTCTCCACCCGCACATTTTGGCCAGAGGTCCGCGCCTCCCGTGCCACTGTCATTCAGTATGTCGGCGAGACCTTGCGCTACCTCCTCGCCGCTCCGCCTCAGACCGACCCAAAAACCGGTGCGAACATCGACCGCGACCACGCCGTGCGCATAGCATTTGGCAATGGCTTGCGCCCCGACGTCTGGAAGCGCTTCCAGGACCGCTTTGGCGTCACCACCGTCGCCGAATTTTACGGCGCCACTGAGGGCACCCTCGCCACATGGAACCTCTCCAGCAATGACTACGCCGTAGGTGCCATCGGCCGCTCCGGTTGGCTCCTCCGCACCATTCTCGGTAGCCGCCAGACTGCCCTCGTCGAAATGGAGCAGCCCGAATCAAGCCCGAACAATAGCGGTAACGACGAGGATGTTCCCGCCCGGGATCCTGCCACGGGCTTCTGTCGTCGCGCCGCCGCTGGTGTGCCCGGGGAGATGCTCTTCCGGCTCCCTTCCGGCCCCGGCCAGGACGTCGCCGAGCGCTACCAGGGCTACTTCAACGATCAGTCCGCGACAGCCGCTAAGATTCTGCGGGGCGTCTTTGAGCCCGGTGACGCTTGGTTCCGCACCGGCGACGTCCTGCGTCAGGACGGCAACGGCTTGTTGTACTTTGTCGATCGTATCGGTGATACCTTTCGCTGGAAATCGGAAAACGTGTCCACCGCGGAGGTCAGCCAAGTCATGGGAATGCACCCGGCCGTCCGCGAGGCCAACGTCTACGGCGTCCAGCTGCCGCACCACGACGGCCGCGCCGGCTGTGTCACGCTGTGTCTAAGCGACGGTCAGGATGCAAGCCCGACAGTCTCGCTGGACACGCTGCGCTCGCTCGCTGCACATCTCCGTGCCAGCCTGCCGCCCTACGCCGTGCCCCTCTTCCTGCGGGTCGTCGGCGAGCTCGGCGCGGACACGACCGGAACCAACAAACAACAGAAATATAGCCTTCGCAAGCTCGGCGTCAAGCCTTCGGCGAACCACGGCGCGGCAGCCATGTACTGGTTAAGAGGTGACACGTATGTGCCTTTTGAGGACCAAGATTGGAAAAGCCTCGAGACTGGTCGACTCAAATTATGAATATAGTGATTCTCCTTGGTCACGACTTTAGATGCCTGCTCATCTTTTTCTGTCTCTCGACAGATATTATAGACACTGTACATATCTTCCCATAGATTTTGTTTAGCGTACGTGCTTGTCCTGTGCGCATAGTTGTACCTGCGAGACTATCACTTTCTATTTGATACGTGTTGTGACACGACTCGCGACACAGGATCATATCTCATTAGTTATCCACCTAGTAGCGGATCGTCCTGAAGAATACCGAGAAGGCCCTCAATCTCCTGCCTGGCCACCTTCAGTTCGTCCGCGATCTGGCCCGTGACTAGCGCGTATGCATAAATGAGCGCATAGTCTCTTTCGACAACGACCGCATCGCAATTCTGCGAGAGTGCATCCCTTCTGCCTAATCCCTCAGGCTGGTGTGAAGTTGACTCCGCGCTTAGAATGGCCTGTTGGGGTCCCGTATGTGACTCGCGAAATTGAAACACTTTGCTTAGTAGGCGATCGCGGGCAGTGACAATGCTAGGAATCGAATCCATCAACGGATATTCAAGCATCATCGAGCTGGCAAGGACCTGGAATATATGACAGATCCGATCGCAGAGTACAGCGCGCTCCGGCGCCGTGAACTCGAGTAGTGCTCGCTCACCGCTTGTCAAGCCACCCCCTTTGCAATGAGTCACAAGACTCATTGAGTAGAACCCATCGAGTATGCGGTTCACGCTGCGTAGTATGCGGCCGTTGTTGTCGAATGGGAACGGACCACGCAGCTCGAACTCTGACGCCGCGCTCTGACGAAGTGATTCCAAACGGTCCGCGTACCGCTGTAGTGCTACCTGTTCCCCAGACTTGAGATAACTTTGCGAGCAATCGGACCGTAACAAGATGGCCAGAGGCCCGCGCCGCCATATGAGCCCCATTTGCAGAAACAATACCGAGATGCCTTCTTTGAATTTTTGCCTCGCGGAGATCGGCCACACGAATCGGCACACAGCCAAGCCCCACAAGATGCCTGTACAAACCGAAATGACTCTGTGCTTCACGATCTCCATTATGAGAGGGTGTATGCCTCCTTCATCATTATCGTTGTCGTCCACCTTTTGACTCAAAGAGTAAGCATACAGGGTCGACACGTTGTATGCGAGAATCGTCATGCGCCCGAGAGGCGCCCGACCACGGGCCACGATGAGATAAAAGTTGAAAAAGGCGACAAAACTTCCGAGAATCGCAAGTACAGTACCGTTTCCTTGGCTCACAGTCCAATTGAGCAGCGAGAAGAACGCGCCGGCAAAAGTACCAAGGAAACGGGCCCATCCTGTTGTGTTGGAGGCCCCGACCGTCATGGAGCAGACAATCATAAAAGACAACAAGCCCCATTCTCCCCGATAATGATTGTAAAGATCACGTGTAGCTTCGATAAACGCGAGCATGCCCCAGAGCGCTGCACCAATGCCAACCTTGAGACCAAAGACAACTGCTGCGTGTCAGTTGTGCTCGCTTTCGATGACAAGACTCTCCCGATACTTACTGTCATCGCTCGCCATCCTCCTTACAAAGTGGAGAAAAGACTGCGATATTTTGGCCAGTGCCTTGCTCGCATCAGGAGCCGCTTGCCAATTGTACGTGTCTCTACGCTCTCTCATGGAGCGAGGGATGCCCGCGGGTACGCCGGATTTTCTCATGGGCTTTATCAACACTTCGTTCTGTGATGTCTCAAAAGGTAGCGTGGTGAAACCGCTATCGTCAGCATTGCCTTTCCGCCACCACAGAAGCCAGCGCCAGCTGCGCCGCGAGTGTTCATAGCTATGCTTGAGTTCCTCTAGGACGTCCAAATACTTCTTCATTTCTTCGCCAAAGCTTTGCAAGGTAAAGGAATAATGACCACAGGCTGCGGCAAGCTCTTCAAGCATAATATGCACACGGCCATCGTCGCTCTCCTGCTGTATGTGATGATATAAATCCTGGAGGGCTTCTGCGCGTGCGACATTGAAAGTGCTCAGGCGCGTGACAAGCTCCTCGCGCAAGGTCTCATCTATTTCGATGCTGTAGAGAGGCGCACCCGCGAATGGCGCCTCGGTCAATAGCTGACACAGTATGCCTGACAAGCCTTGCATTGAATGTTTCAGTGAACCCGCAAACGTTGTAAACAAGCGATGGGCGGCATGCAAATCCGGACTGTCTTCGATACTACCTTGAGGATCCGGAGAATGATTTATGGAGAAGGATGCTAACGGGTCAACATCTCTAGAGGCATACGGTGTCACCGCGGTGCTGTGGCTCTGATACAGGATGGCGTCGCGGCCATCGCCTTGGAGAAGCGCAAACTGCGCTGTGACGGCGCTCCGCAGGGCGCCTATAGACTGAGCCAGGGCTTCCAGAGATCGGACTGTCAGTCTCTCCAGGTTGTAGGTCTGAGCATGTCCGAGTAAATAATGCTCGAATTTGGCCTCGCGAAGGTGCTTGAGTAGCAGAGAATGTGCCTGCGCATATGCGTATAAGTCCGGGAACTCGGGTGGCCTGGTCGCTTGGCTGGCGCTGTCGAGGAATCCTGCTGTAGCGTCCGACAACATGCTCCCGAGTGAGCTGGAAGTCTTAGTTATGGATGAGCGAACCAACTGGCGGGCAGAGACTCTCCATAGCAGAAGATTGACGGCTGCCGTGCTGGTGATGCCCATAATAAGCATCTTGAAGACCTGGGCAATCTTTTGGTTTGAGAAGACATGCTCGATAACTGCAGTCTCTTTAGTTACGACGGATATGATGGCTAGAGAAGCAAGCGTGCTTGCGACGTTCACAAGGGGATTGTTCATCCGCTGCTTCACCCAACCCATGAAACCAAAGCCACCTCCGATGAAGACTACAACGACGAGTAAATGCGCTAAAGTCACGAGACCGAGGGCAGATCCGACGAATACCGATACAACCATGGAGAGAATGGACACAAGCTCAGCGTAGGCTATAGCGACGGTGGCAATCAGTATTGCCTCGATCATGGAGCCGGTGGAGCGAGCCGCATGGAAGTAGACGGTGATTGTCGCGACGACGTGCTTCCCATCTGGTTTGCCGAGCGTGTCGGATAGAAACGGCACGAATGTGGCCATGCTGGCAATAGTGTAAGCCAGTGTACATTTGAGCACACCCCGTCCTGGGGTGGTGTCGAGCCATTGATAGAACCGGCTCGCATTGTTAAAAGTTGTCTGGACGATTTTGTCGAGCAGCCGTGTCATTGACCAACGCCGCGGAGGCGTGAAGTGTCCGGGAATAATGTGAATCTGGGCCTGGCGATCATCAAGGAATGCACCGACATGGGCAGCGACTGGAGATGTCGGTTCACCGACTAATGTGCCATCATCGGTTGGCCTCTTCGGCGAAGCCATCTCAGGGAGCTTTGAGCATGAGTCGATGAGAATGAAACGGATACGTTTTAGAAAAAAAATAAGAGGAAACGATGCTGAAAAGCCTGTCCATGAGTGTGAGGATTTGAGTTGGAAAGAATTTGTACGAGATTTATTAGGTTGATAGGCTGGCGATGATGCAAACGAGCAGATGACGAACTATACGGGTCGGCCAGGTGAAGTAAGTCAGGTGTAGCAGTAGTGGCGGGGTGACAGGTCTGTACTGTGCAGTGCATACTGTAGCACGTAGGTAGTATGTTCAAGGGGGGAAAGCCTTATCGATATCTGTATTTCACGCAAGCCATTGGCCGATATTAGGACTACCTTTCTCACACCCTCAGACATTATTTTCTCTGAAATACCAATAGAGAGTCGGGAGTATGGCTCTCAGTGCTAGTCGATGACAGTCGGGCGCTGAACTCTGACGAGTTATCTATACTCTATATAATGGCGATCTAGCAAGTTGAACTGTTCGATCCCGTCTAGAGATGGGTTAGCCGCGACGTCAGCGGGTGGGTAACCTGTCATTGCACGGACACAGATTATGTGAGTACGCGCTAACCCAAACGCGGAGCCAAGTAATCCATATTAGTAGTTAGCTAACAAATAAGTGGTGAGTGCAAGTTATAAGCTAGCTATTAAACCCAAAGCTGCTGAGAAAGTAAACATTGAAACGCAAAGTAAACAAATCGCATTCTGAAAGCGCCCGCTATCTGCCTTTGTGATCATTAGTCAAGCGTGCTGTAGTCTGCCTCTGGTTTTTCCTAGTCACTTCCACATAAGGTGACGACAGATGCGTTTTCCTACGCCTTCGGTAAATTCCTAGAGAGCAAATTGCGCAAGAAGGCCATCGTGCGATATCTGTCATCCTCCATGCATTGACCACTTCTGTAGCGATGAGGCATAATATTCCGCCTCTCCCTGCAAGCGGCAGTTTTGTACGCTAATCGGATGAGTATTGTATCGATGTACCGTACTCCATACATGACCTCGCTACCCTCATGGCCTCCAATCAACCACCTGCACAAGGACGAGGTAGTACGTACAACGTACCAAAAAAACCTACCGAATCAACTATGGGAGATGATGGAGTAAAGGGCAGCTTTTTTTGGCCGCCGGTTGATGGTCTAGGGGCCCCCGGCTTCCCTGCTTTTGCCCCTGTAACTGTCCCTTATACTGTAAGTCCCCTACAACGAGGCTATGGAGTGCTGAAGACGCCTGTGAGAACGGGAGGGCTGCCCCTCTGGAACTACCCCCACTACCCCCTAATAATCTGGCCTTTGCAGTCCATGTCCTTGAAATGGAATCTTTTGTTTTGATACTGTCGTTCGTTGTACCAATTTATAGTAGCTTCCTCACGACAAAGACGCCTTACATGCCGACCTACCTCTTCATATCTTCACTATCTGCACATACAGCCACAACAGCTCGACTACTTAATGAACGCCGCCAACATCCGCACATCGACCTACCATTGTGCCATCACAGTCGCTCTTCTCGAGCCCCTCTGCCGCTAGCCCCGTCCTTGGAACGCAGTTCTTGGCTGTTCGAGGCAGACAAGACAACAAGTCATCACTATTGTCACGGTAGACTTCTGTCCCACATACGCGGCTCTGCCAGTGCGCTCCGATCTCATCGACTCGGTGCACAACCATACTCGGCTGTTCCTTCGACAACCTGCACCCCTGTGGCTGCAGTCTCTCCCGGCTTTCGCAGCAATTATGACCTACCAGTGATTCTCCGGTCAGACGATAGCATTGCCTCTGCGCGCCTCACAATGCCGCCTGGTGATCGACCGAGGCAGCCGCCCTCTATCATCAAAGCCGCGAACAGAATTCCATTTACTCCTAAAGTGGCGCCGAAAGCAGCTCCTCTGCTGGCGTCAGTTGCTAGGAGACAACCAGGGCTTGCACCAACGCCCACGATTGCCCAGAAGGACGATGTCGCCTCTCCCGTATCTGCGTTTATAGCCACGAATGTGACGCCTCGTACCGGTCATAGGCAGATTCGAGTCGATAGCACAAATAGCACCCCCAGCGCAACACCAAACGCCGACTCCCGAAATGACGCTCAGGATCGAGACACTCCTAGGCTAGATAGCTTGAGCCTCGTGCCGCCTAATGGTGGTCGCAAGCAGCACGATGCGCCCGTTGACGCCAGCGATTCAAACAAATTCTTCTATGCCAGCGATGCAAAAAATATCCAGACACCGGTCCAACAGCGCCAGCTACCGTCGACTGCCGCAAAGGCTCCAACCTTCTTTTACGCCAGTTCCACTACCAATTGTGTTGCGGATCGTTCTGCAACTGGAACGCCACAGTCTGTGTCTGCTCTCTCTCCACCTAGCTCAGGCGCCCAGGAGTCTATACAATCCAAATTCTTCTACGCAAATGGCACACCGGACTTGGAACCCAAGTCTTCGTTTATGAGTTCGAATTCGAACTCTGCCATATCCTCCGCACCCCGTCTCCCGCATCGTCCCTCTCTGAGCTCTTCAGCAACCGTTGTCGCTCCCGTCCAGCGCCCCGCCTCACCTCTCAAGAATTCTTCGACTTCTACTCCTGTTCTGAGTCCGAATCTGCGACCGGCTATCGTCCCATTGTCTCCTGCGCGAAAACACACCAGTCCACCTGCCACAGTGTCTTTAAATCCCGAGGTCTCGCGAGGAACGAGGCGAGTGAGCATCGATGCGCCGCAAAAGCCTCTTCGACGAAAATCCCGCGGGAGCCCGTGCTCAGAGCTGCAAATGCCCCCAAAGATCATGGCATCACCAATATCTAATGATGGCTTGTCGCCCCCGGCTAGTCCCCGTGTGCTCCAGACATCCATGACAATGGCGTCCCTCTTACACGCTACGGAAGACCTACAGGCTTCTGACGAGGATGGGGGCCTGTTTTCCGAACCGCAAAGTCCAAGCAAGTCGCACTTTTCCGACAGTGTAAGCGAACTTGTTGCCAACGCGCGTCGTGAACGCAAAGTACAGGACTTGGAGATTACGAACGCGTCTCTCGAAGCCATCAACAGAACACTGGAGAGACAACTTCGAAAGCAAACTGCTGAGCTGCGCCGCTACCGCCGCCTTTCTCGTTCTGGCCGGCTTTCCCTCTCCTCTGCACCTAATAGCAGGGTGGTGTCGGAAGCCCTGACAGATCCGCCTGTGGATTTGTCAGACACGAGTGAGACGGAGCAGACCGAAGAGGAAGACGACGATTTAGAAACCTCATTCGAGGAGTCTGACTGCTCAATGACCGATACTGCATCACTGTCCGCGATATCTATGGGCGCCGTGCGCCGCAAACGAGATGAAAAGCGACTACAGCTAGACCTCACTAAGCATCAGGAGCTGTTGATTGACAGCCAAAAGATGAATCAAAGTATCAAGCGGTGCTTGAGCTGGACCGAGGCGCTTATAAAAGAGGGGCAGAAGGCTCTTGAATACAATGTCCGTGTCTCTGACGTTGAGTTTGGCGGCCGCGTTCTCGAACCGGTAGATGAAGATGATTATGACATTTCCTTTCAAGACGTTGGTCATTTTGACGTGACTTTGAAGGAAGATGCGTCGTTCTCGCCCACAAGACCGCAACCAGATCGCGATAGTGGCGTTGAGCTGCCACCGAATGAAGACGCGGTTCCGTCGGCCGACGCCGCCCAAACATGATCTCGCTCATGCACGACTTGCACACGCTGGCATTATATACCTCATCACGCCTCTCCCCATCTGCTGGTCTTCTCTATACGGATCATCCCGGAGAGCAGTCTCGTTGGCTTTTGCTATCTCTCGCTACAATCATTGCCGTTTTACCCTCATCTTCAACTACACAACTTCATACACCTGTCTTACTACGCTATATCTTTTTACTTCCAGAAGGGCAACAAACATAGCGAGTCGTGCAAGCATACTTGATTTCGTTGAGCCCCCTTCTTCATATTTCCATCGTTTTCATTGATGCGACCCCCCAGCCCACGCCAGTCGACAGCTTCTCTGCCTGCCCACGTTGTACTTTTCTCCGACCTTCGTTCCTCATCGTAGGTCTCCCGCCGTCTCCCTTCTAACTCTATTCAAAGCTCACTTCCAAAACTTGGCCTCTTGTTTACTTTTCCTTTGTCGCATCTCTTCTTCACCAGATACCCTCTTCTCTAGCGGATCGATAAAATTTTTTCTAGCACGGCCTGTCTCTTTCCAAGTTCAAAAGGGCTCCACATTTTCCTGCCCTTATTGTGCTCATTTTCATTTCTTCCTCGGTTGAGGAGCTGTCACTTCCCATCTTTTCGTCCGTCGCACATACTGTCTTGACTAAGGCGCCCGCTGCGTTTGCTTTTTACTTCTGATTACATAGAAACTCGTTACCGAGGAGGGATCTAGCCCTTAAACACAAACATTGAAGACTCAACACTTATACTCAGAATTTGCGCATATATTGACTCATGATTGTGGCTTATCAAGACGCTAATGATCTGGATGTCGCATATCGGCAGGGTCTACTAATGGACAGATCAAAGCTGTATAGATATACTACTGAAAATCTCAAAAATCGATGAATATGGTATCAAAAGTGATGTATCAACACGCTGTGTAAAAACGACGGAGACGCCGACCTATCAAGCATTCTATCTGAGTAGTATGTACCGGTGCGTTGGTGCGTAAACGTCAATGGAAAGCCTTTATTTATGTTGCTTCCCTCCTTTGGCAAGACGCTGGGGGCTGATCGCTGTAGCAGATCGCTGTAGCGGAATGTCGCATCACGCAACGTTAACAGCTAAGCTCTTTGCTCCTTATCTTTCTCTTTCTCTTTCTCTTTCGTCCGATCTGTAGTTTCTCTCTCAAGCCCTGGGAACATTGGGCACGTCGTCCTGGACGCTCGCTCCGGAGGGTTTGTCCTTGTGTTTCTTTTCTTTTCTGCGCTTCGACTCGTCTTCTTTTTTGAGGGCGGCTTCGGCGACGAGCTGCTCGAACACGAGATAGTCTCCCTCTTCATCCGGGGAGCGCTTGGCCTGGAGAAGAAAGAAAGCTGTTAGCCGAGGTTTGCCAGGGAGGAAGACTAAGACATGAACAAACTTTGTTGAAAATGTCACCAATAAGGACAAGGGCCTGTGCGCGTTCCAGCCGCTTCGAAAGGGGCGCTTTCTTGTCGTGCAGGATGCTGTCGCATACCTCACGCAGAACGCTTTGGATCTCCCATTTGCTGCCTCGCCAGGCAGCCGTGAGAATTTTGCCAGTGACACGGCGCTCGTACTCGCTGCGTTTCTCATCAGTCCACTCTTCGCCACCCTTCTCCTCCATGCGGGCCATGTCCTCCATCGTCTGCTGGGCGTCAATGGCGCTGCTGATTGTGTTCCATGTCTCTTTGACGAGTGTACCCTTGTCGCGGAGGCGACTAAAGAATCCACCAAAACCAAGTAGCTTCTGGCTGCGCAGGAGGCCGGACGCCTTGGAGACATATGTTTGACCGATGGCGTGTAGGATATCTATACCGAATGACTCCATCTTCAAGTTCTCCACCTCGAGTCGCATTTTTTCTTGAAAGGCTCTGGTTACATCCGATCCCTTGTCCGTCTCGGTCCACACGCTCACGCGGTCGAGCAGCTTCGCCGCTAGGTTGTCTACACGTTCTTGACGCACACGTGCTCGCTCCTTTTCAAAAGCGGCAAGCTGCTCGCGCTGCTCTTTAGTCAGGCCCGATTTCTTCTTGTCCTTCTTAGCCGCCTCTTCCGAAAGAGTGCCGGCCGGAGAAGATGCATCATCGTGAGCTTTATCAGTCAGAGCTGGCCGCAGAGGCAGCTGCATACGACTATGGGAGCCAGCTGATGGGGCTGGCGATGTGGCATCGGATCGAGGGGGAGGGGTGGAGATTGGAACAGCAGGAGTCGCGGTCGTGGAGGTCCTATCCTCGTCGACAACAACGGTCGGAGGCGGTGGACCATTATCGGGCGCTGCGGCTTTCTCGTTCTTTAAAGATTCCTTGATAGCGGCGTCTGTGCCAGGAAACTCTGACTCGTCTTTGACTACACCTGAAGCACCGGCTTGCTCGGACTCGACTGTCTCCTGCGCGGCCATTTCCTCTTGCATAGTAATGTCCATGGTGGCGGTCAGGTCCTTCATGAGGCTGATTTCGCCAATCCAGTCGGCAAAGGCCTCGCCGCCAAAGATAGAAGAGAAGAACTCAGCCGGGTCAGCGAACCCATCCTGTGGTTTTGCGTGGTCCTTGCCGAACTTGTCATAGGCGGCTCGCAGGTCCTTGTCGGAAAGTACTTGGTAAGCTTCACCGATGGCTTGAAACTTTTCGTGGGCTGTCGGGTCGTTGGGGTTTTTATCTAAGGCGGAAGAGAATCAGGAGTTATGTTTCATGGCACGCGTCGCGTGGCTGTCGGCCTGAGAGATGAACCCCGTACCTGGATGATGCAAAATGGCCATCTTGCGGTAGGCCTTCTTGATCTCGAGCTCTGTGGCGGTGGGCTGAACGCCCAGCGCATCGTAGTAAATCGTGTCGACGACCATCTTCAGCGTGATTGCTAAACGCCGGCTTGAACAGTACGGTGTTGCCTTGGAGAAGACACGAGGACGAGAAATTAATGCGTAAAGCTGGAGGAAATTTTTATCTCACCATAACCGACGACGCTACCACGCTACCTACCTACATGTACTACCTACGTAATGGAGGGGCTGTGTTTTCTGCAGCCCATCGCTGTCTTGCTAGCCCGACTGTGTGTGGGTGCCCGAGCTAGACATGTGCGGCACTGTGAATGAAGGTGTAGTACGGGTAGTAGTAATGATCGAATAGTTATAGATACTACTACCTAGTAGTGTTAGTTCCGCACAGTGTGCAGACAGGACCGGAAAACCACATAGTTCCGTCGTAGTGCACCTTTGCATGCGGTGGCCAAAAAAAAAGCGCCGCTTCACCCCATCTCTAATCATGGTCAAGTCGACAGTTTTTTTTGTCCACCTTTTGTTTAGTAGCAGGCAGAGTGCATTGCAGGAGCACATGCAAGCCACACGCGTAGAGGGTATCCTACCCACAAGGCAGTCAGTCAATTATGTAGCTAGTAATGCAAGACAGTTACTTCTCCGAGCATTAGAAAACTCGTCAACTCATCGTAACCAACAATAACTCAAGCGAGCTCATCTATCGTTCTAGGCACACACCGAGATACGTCACCAAGACTGATATATATCTCAGGCTAAGACTTGACTATTGTCCACTACACAGGGTGTTCTCTTATCAAGCCCTAGCTACTAATAGGTAGTATGCGCACGCACACATGGTCGTTGCGGATAACGTATGCCTTCAAGATAATACGTCGACACAATCAACATATCTACATGCATTTCCATCATCTCGCAGAACAACGGTCAGTAAAACGACAGATTTCATCTTCATATTGGGTCGTACTCGTTCTCGTATTGACATGTAATTTCGGTACCCGGACAGTCGTTTACAATTTCGGTCGGCTCCTCACTCTGAGGACAGACGCGCCAATAAGGCTGCTAGCCATCCAACACGCCCCACATGCTGTAGACCTCCCATCCCTTTTCGTACGCACTGTATCCTCGCGCTGCTCCTCTGAAACTTTGAATGGTCCCTAGAAATTTTCAGGTCTATATATAAGACGCTTTCAACTTATCTGGCTACAAATCTCGAGCAAGACTCCCATTCTCCATCTTCAAAGACCAAAGCAACTCTTTACAAGACTCAGATACAACTATACTATCAAATTCGTCTTTGCTTGCGAGTCAACACATCGTTGGAGGAGCCCTTTACTCCGTCCCATCTTCTCAACGAATAGAAACATCCATAGCCGCCGTCGACATGGGCGTCCTCTACTTTGTGCTGCATCCTAATCAGCTTCGGTCTATTATACAATGGTAGGAATCAGCCCACTACTTCGAGCTACTCTTCCTGACATTCACTCTCCAGGAAGCTATGGCACGAGCCAGTACACAAGCGCGATCCCAGCAAAGAGTGCGAGACACTTCAGCAATGTTTTCGTTTCCTCAACATGACCAGCCGCAGCTTTTCCATGGTCATCCAAGAACTAAATCCCGAGCTACTCGTGCCCGTCGCGCTTTTTTACCTTGTTCTCCGCGGCCTGGATACGATCGAAGATGACATGACTATCCCGCTCGATAAAAAGACGCCCATGCTTCGTGACTTCCATGAAACGATGGAGATTGACGGATGGCAATTCCATGAGAGCAAGGAGAAAGATGCACCGCTTCTCGAGCGATTTGATGTCGTCATCACAGAACTCAAGAAGCTCAAGCCCCAATACTACGAGATCATCAAAGACCTTACCCTGAAGATGGGCAACGGCATGGCCGACTATGCCGCTGATACAGACAAGATTGAGAATGGTCTACAAACGATTGCAGACTACGAGCTTTACTGTCACTACGTCGCTGGTCTGGTCGGCGAGGGCCTGACCAGACTATTTGTCTCCTCTAATCTCGCAAATCCCAAGCTGGCCGAACGGCCTTCTTTGACAGAGTCAATGGGCCAATTTTTACAAAAAACCAACATCATCCGCGACATCCATGAAGATTGGCAGGACGGTCGCCGATGGTACCCTAAAGAAGTCTGGTCCAAGCACGTGGACAAGTGGGAAGACCTCTTCGATGTGTCAAAACGTTCTCAGGCTCTAAATTGTATATCTGAGATGGTTCTTGATGCCCTTAAGCATGTGGAGGAATGTCTGTTTTACATGGCGGCCATGCGTGACCAGAGCTGCTTCAACTTTGTTGCTATCCCACAGACCATGGCAATCGCCACACTGGAGCTGGTGTTCCGCAACCCTGCTATTTTGGAGCGCAATATCAAAATCACCAAGGGCGATGCCTGCCAGATCTTACTAGAGTCGACACAGAATCTTTTCATCGTTTGCAGTGTGTTCCGGAAATACATCCGCCGCATTCATCACAAGAACGATCCGCGGGACCCCAACTTCATCGCCATCAGTGTGCGATGTGCCAAGGTAAATTTTTTCGACACGTTTGTCTCTTTCTGATAAGCACTAACAATATTCTAGATCGAACAATTTATCGAGACATTGTTCCCTCAACAAGATCCTGCCAAACTTGCCGCTGCTACGAAGAAGCAAAAAGCAGTCGAGCCTATCGCTGATAATAGCGAGGACGGTTGGATCATGTGGATCATCGTGATCTTATCGCTGGTCTTGATGGGTGGTCTCATGGTGAGTCCAATGTTAGACGAGCACTACCCGGAGGGTATTGACAAGTCGTTTAGATCGGGATAGCCTCATTCTTCGGCGCCGAGTTTGGCTCGACATTTAGCGACATTAAAAGTCTGTGGAGCAGCCTCGACGGATCCAAGCCACCGCCAGCCCCAGCCGGTGTTAGGCATGACGAGTTGTGAAAGCAAGTTTTCTATATGCGTTACAGATTCTCGAATTTATTACAGAGGTCGTCTGGGACGGCCTTTCTTACGCCTTTTTCAACAACTTTTTTTTATTGTAACCTGGGGTTCATTTATCGTTTTCCTACCAAAAGACGCGTCTTATATCAGCAGGTTGATTATATTACTAATGACTCGGTAAAGTTTACAGCTTTTTTTCGCCTCAAGTGACTGTCTTTCAGATGGATGTGAAATCTTTAGCACGGATGTCAAATTGCAATCTAGTCTTTCCATGACTATGGTTGTGCCGAAGAAGTGCTTATATCGACCTTGCTCTTGGCCTTTGCTCTCACGAGCGGGCACGATCTACCGACGATTTTCGCCAAGGAAAAATCTATTGATTTAAGACTTTGGAGTCGTCTCAGGTCGGACAGCAGACATCCCCAAGCATTGACATGTCGTAATTGTGGTTTTAATATTAAATGTTTACACCAACGTTTGTCCTTGTGCCCCATGATGCGTACATTTAAGCCTCGGCTTGTTTGAAAAAAAAAAGGCAATACTCCACGCTACATTTACATTCCTAGGCAGGATTCAAAATAGTAAAAGTAAATGTCATCAATACCTGCTGTACAAAACAATCGGAGATGTTGTGGCACGATGAGGCTGCAACAGTTAAGACGAATCATGGTGATTTCCAGGTGGTTTCTATAACGGGACTCTCATCGGCTACCATTGTAGGCAATACGGTCAGTCGTTCCTTCGACGTTGTTGCGAACCGTGAATCCTGTTTGATCAGCGAGGTTTTTTATCAGGGTGTCCACCTGCGCTGGTGAATTGAGATCCTGGAGGGAAATTAAGTACGCGGCGAGACCGGCAACATGAGGTGAGGCTTGATTATCGAGAAGAGTATTAGCTTGGAGAATATTTTGCTGAGAGCATGCAAATACGAGACGTGAGATGTTTTGCGTACCCATACTGGTGCCAGACATGGAAGCTGTGTCTGTGTTGGATCGGATCCCAACACTTCGGATATCGACTCCCGGCGCATAAACATCCACGGGAGCGCCAAAGTTTGAAAAGTCGGCCCTGGTGTCGTCTTGGGCATCTATGGCAGCAACAGTGATGGCGGACGGAGCAGAAGCTGGGGACGTCTGTTCAGCGTCGGTCTGTTGTATACGCCAGCGTTAGCCTGACCGTTCCAAGGACTTCATATTTCAAAAGAGGCCACCGCTTAGTTTACCTTTTCATTGCCAGCAGCCACCACTGGGACGACTCCAGAGGCGGCAAGCGCTTGTATCGCGCGGTTGATTGCTTGGGAAAAGGAGCCGCCGAGAGACATGTTCATGACCGCCTTGCCGGCAATGTTTCTTCTCTTGACATCGTCCAGGACGAACTGAAGACCGTGGAGTACTCCCGAGTTGGAGCCTCCGCCGTTCTTGCCCAAGACCTTGACGGCCATGAGCTGACATTTCTTTGCCACACCAAAAGTAGCGCCGGCAACAGTGCCGGCGACGTGAGAGCCGTGGCCATTTTCGTCGGTGTCCTGAACAAGACGTTAGCGAGATCGGGCTTGGTTGTACCCGGATAAAGCAGAGTTTGGATAGTGGACGACGACTCACGTTCTCGTCGGCAAAGTTGGCAGCAAATTTAGCGCGACCCTCGAACTCGGTGTGAGTGATCTTTATGCCGGTGTCGACAACATAGCAAGTGACGCCCTCACCTGCAGACTCGTCAAAAATGTAGTCTGAGGCGCCAGCTCTGCTGTGAGAAATGCGGGCGAGGCCCGGCGTAGCATTAGTCTGGGCAATGACGGCCTGAGTATGCACTTTGGTGTCGGCCTCGATATATGCAACCTCGTCGGAGTTGAACATTTCCATGAACATGTCATCATCAGCATCGATAACGCTTGCACGCCACGAGTTCATGCTTAATGACTTGATCTGAGTGGACAAGGGCTTGCCATCGAGCCCTCTCTTGCCGATGTTACGTTTCTTCAAGGAGGCGGCGAATATGGCCTCTTTGGCATTAATGGCATCCAACTCGAACGTATGGTTGTAGACAACAATATACGTGTTGGGGATGATATCTACCGCTTGGGCATTACTGATGGGCAGCCGAAACCCGGTCGAGTTGCCAGTAGCGCTGCGAATAGTACGAGGAGCCGCCTGAGAGAAGCCAAAAAGTAGAGAAATGGCGACTAGAGTGAAATAGATATGAGGCATTGCAGAAAAGAAAATTTGCCTTGAACGAGGGTGTGGCGAGACGGTTGACTCCTGTTATAATATAAAACGGACGCAATCCCTGTCGAACGACGTTTGGCGAAGGCTGCGACAAAAGCGTAGAGCGCAAAGTGCGGTGTGCACAGCGGATGAATGAAAGGTCGGGTCGTCAGTATGTATTGTTGGACCAGCCGAACAGACAATGAAAGCGAATGAAAGAGGTGGCCGTGCAGGGGCTTGTAGAAGGTATCAAAGATTGAATGGCCCAAGTTTCAAAGGACTCAAGAAGGCAAATCACCATATGCAGAGAAACAGAAGTTAGACTTATAATGATGGAGAAACAAATGTGATTTGTAGGAGGACAGGAACTGTTTTACTACACGACATAAATGAAGAAGGGGAAGAAAGGGGAGGGAGCTGCAGCAGCATCTGAAGCAGAGCTCCATTGGTGAGAAACGCTGACATGGCGCGAGCATTTTTGCAGGCGCAGGCGCAGGGGTGGGGGTGTTCTCCGGAATGAATATACATGTGAAATGAGCGCCTGGCAATGTCTGATGCCCGTCGTTCACAAACAAGCCTGCGAAACCGTGCCTAAGTCAAGCGGTGGCCGCCGTGGCTGCGTGGGTTGGGGGCGTGGACCATATAGCCGCTCTGTGCGTGGACCTGATGGGTTCGTGCGACGATGGAGGTATGACCAGTGCCAATCAGGACTGCAGTCGCGTTGTGGTTATCCTGGTCCCATCATGAATGGAGAAGATGAAAAAGACTGGGTAGTAACGCCAAGTCCAAAGAGGGGGGGGGGTGTAAGTGAGCATGGGGCTGACAACCAACCACAATAGATGAGACGCGGCACTGAATGGTTTCACATCATACTCTCAAACGACTCGGCCGCAAGGGGGTGCTGCATCTTTTAGGGCGACTGCTCTTCTTGCAACCCAAACAATGATGAGAGACCATTCATTATTCAGTAAGCCTCAAAGACAAAAGCTGGACTCGTGAGACTGGCTACCCTTGACGTAACTGGCGTTTGTTGCCGATGATATTAAAACGTCGATGGTACGATATATTATAATTTATCTGATAGACTAGGCGTTAAGAACAAGCGTCTGTACAGTCTGTCGGGATAATTCTTGGTTGGCTGGTCGGGCCAGGCCAGGCCAGGGTGGCTGTTTAGGCGCTTACGCTGCACTCACTAGCCCAACGATTGGCTGTCGAAGGATGAGTCTGCAGCAGATGCGATGCTGTTGGAGTGTGTGGGAGAAATGTGAGACACTGGATGGGTTTTGGATGGATCGTGGCGTTGATCTTTTTGCTCAAGGTTGCTCAATCTAGTTTGTGGTAGGTAAAAAGACGCAAGTCTGCCACCACGATTCTTGTTTGCCATCTGTCGGGTACTGTGTAGACTGTGAAAGGACGGTGCAAACCACACTGTACGTCGCAGGTCGCCTATACGCTCGTGAAGCAGTACTGTGCCTGTAGTGGTAAAGTGGTAGGAATTATCAGAGGTTCACGCGTAGGTCTTGACCATTACATAGCGAATGGGACCATGCCAGAGCTTTATTTTCGCCTATTGCGTCCACAAGTTGATTGGTTTTTGACATAGCCAGAATTCTCTCGTGACGGCGGTGGTGGTAATGGAGGCGGCGATAGTAGCGGTCTGATAATAACTACTACTAGTAGCAACAAGGAAAACCTTCCGACAAGCCTTTAGCGGCTACTGTACATACTGGGAGTGGAAAAATAAAAGCTGTCATACGTACCCAACTAGATTATTAGTTGAGCAGTTGCAACTTTTTAAGAGGAGGAGAACTCCCAAAATCCCCGTATGTATAGCTATTAGAACTCTATTGGTCCCTACACTATAGTACCTAGCCATTAAAATCATTATCGCTTCCTACCTAGAAAAAGCCCTTCTACACTGCCAGCTACTAATAGCCGCAGAAACAACTCTTTATTTTTTTTTACAAGCGAGAGTCGGTCCTCCCTACAATGCCTTCTGTTGTTGTTGAGCTGCTCAATCTTCTTTTAGCTCTGCTCTCTCTTTCTCTAGCTTGGCCGTTTCTCGTTCTGCACGCCTCACAAGTTTCCTAGCTTTGCGTAGCTTACCTTTCGCCCTTGCACCCAGCTTTTTCTCTTTTGGGGGATCGCTAGTAGGTATCATTTTATAATGAGGACGTGGTCCCGGATGAGGACTGTGTGCAATTGCTTGCAGGATAGTAAAGAGTCTCTTATCTGCAGCGCCGCAGGCATCAAGGGAAGCCCTTCGTCCGTCCCTCGTAGCTATCATAAGAAGGCTTTTGAGGGTAAAATGAGCATCATTACCAGCAGCATGAAGGTTGATATATTTTATCTCCAATACCTCCAAGAGTTTCTTTATGCTGTAGCGGTAAAAAAGCCGAAGTGGGAATTGTGCGACCTTGACAGTATCGAGGAGGTAGCTGGCCTTGCGCATGATACTCTGGTCAAGGTTGTTCAAGAATTTAACGTCTGAGTTCTCCCCATAAACTACCAATATATATTCTCGGCCGTTGGTTAGGTCATGGATTCGTTTAGCTAGATCGGGAAGCTGGAGCAGTTCCGCCTCTCCAAAGAGAAACCGCTTTGAAGCGCGCATGCACGGCTTGGTCTCCTGGTTGATGAACCGATGTGATCGGATAATATTCTCATTCTCAAGCGGAAGTGTTGGCTTTAGACCGACTAGCGATCTTGTGTCGAGGATGGAAACGCCAACGTGAAAGCTTTGACCGGGCGAAATAACTTCGTAGCCACCTCCTGTATCGACATCAAAGCCCACGAGCAGGACATCTTTGATGAAAGCGCCCGGCAAGGCCTGACCGATCTCCGGCAGATTATACGGCGAAGATTGCAGAGTGTCCAAGCAGTATACTAGAATTTGTCTCAGGACATAGTTTTCCACACGCAGGATCCCGGTATGAGGCCCTGGTCGAGAATTACCAATATTGACGGCGGCGACACGATGACTTAATCCATCCATTATCAGGTGTAGGAGTTGAGATGCATGGTGCGCGTTAAAGTGTATAAGAAGAAATATGAGATACGAGATGGGTATAAAAAATTGGAAGTGAAGGTCGAAGAGATCAAAGTATTAGTCAAAAGTATGATAGGAAGAGCCTAACACCACGGACTGAGGAGCTCGAGACAGAGGTGCATACAATGAAATAAAAATATTCAGTCCGTCATATAAAGCACGTCCTGGTTCGGAGAGGGCGGAGTCACTGCGTATCCCGTTCATGCGTAAATACACAAGCAGATGATAAAATAAATCTGCTAGTCAGCCACTTTACTTCGACCAGCGTCATACTAAAGATTATTGCGTAAAAAGTAAGTCGACTTATCAAGTTAAAAAGTGTAGCTCGATAGGATGTGGTGTCGCGAACGCCGGCTTATCTTGTCACCCACGTGGATACAGTGGGTGTACCCTCTAGTCATTGCCAAAAGGGTCCTTCGCATTCCCCATCCATTCCCCGGAGAGCCACTGATGAACCGCCACAGGGTCATTGAAAAGAAAAAAAAAATATCGACTCAGTCATAATAGAAGGTCGGGTGCAGCGGCAACTTTTTTTTTTGCCCACCGCATGGCGCCTAGAGAACCCACCGATCCCCCCCCCCCCCCCCGGCCGAGTGCGCCGTCCCGAGTTTAGAACAGCCCCACTCTCAGATGCCTAGATTTGCTGTCTTTTCCATCTATTTAATTTCAACTCGTTTCCCGTACAATTTCCTTCTCCCTTCCGTCACAGGCCCCTCGAACGGAATCTCTTCGCCCTGCTTGCAATCTTGTATTGCCAACGTCTGCCATCAAAGCAGAAAACCCATCTACGACATCCCGCGCATACTTTCCCTGACCGGCACTCCTCGAAGAGTATTCTGAGGTGCCTCCACAGACGTCAAACCCGTGCTCGAACCGACCAAGCAATCGAAATCTTCTCCGTGTATCCCTGTCGCCGACTCTTTTCCGCTCTGCTTGTGGTTTCCTCTCGGCGCACTGCTGCAAACAGGCCAAGACAACTGGCCGCAACGACACGAGCCCAATCGCACGTGCGACCCGAGGGCTCATGCTTCCAACTACTCGACTATCCACCGCATCATTACCCCTCCATTTTTACTGGTAACGCCTGCAGCAGTCTGGTAGCGTGTAACGAGGCCGAAGACCATCGCGTCACATTGAGGCACCATATCTTTTCTGTGGCGCCATACGCTGGAACCTCTCATTAATCTATAGCCCTCTCTTTGGCGTCGGATTCGCTCGACTGCCCCTCGCCTTTGGACAAGCCTTATCGGGCTCGCCCCTCGCTACCCTGCTGTCACATCGTCTTCCCTTTTGACTGACATGCTCTGAATTCCCGCTCCGCAGCTCGCTAGTTCTGCTTTCTGTGTTGCGCCATGGCTGGAACTCGTACCGCCGTTCACGACTCCTCGGAGCAGACTTCGCCTCCTTCTGAGGGCCATACACATGGCCCCTCTACCGACTCCCCATCCGATCATACACCCTCCTTCTTGGGAAGATACATCTCCCTTGCGACGAGTTTCTTGGACGCACCATCATCTCAAAGTCCTCGGGGTCGCCCTGACACGAAACAGTCGGAGGCTGGCTTTGTTCCACCGGCGAGGCCCAGCAGTACTCCCTACCCATTCGCCGATACAAGAGAATCTCCTCGCCCTGGCTCGTCGAACTTGGCGCCCAGTATCCTTGCTTCGAAAAACTTGAGCGCTACGTCGGTCAATGAAGAAGCAACTCAACAGTTACGACCCTCGACCCATTTTTCCCAGACTCCGGTTGAAGTACACGAAAACATCTTGGACTATGCATTCGGCTCTTACGCGTCGTTATCTTCGCGGTCCGGTCTATGGTCTCCAAATGCCGCTCGAGTTTCCGGAATATCTTTACGCTCCTCCAGGAGGCGGGGGATGACGAAACTAGCCTTGGTCAGCCCTGTCTGGAGAATACTAGTACAACAGAGGCTTTACCGTCATATCAAGATACAAGGCACCACCAAATCCCTTCAACAGGCCGTTGAGCACTTTACGAACTCTGAGCGTCTCGCATCCTACGTGAGGCACATTGAGTTTTGGTTCCCCCTCTTCCAGCCTTGTCACGATCCCCTGGCACTATCGACCTCGTTCAGTCTCCCCGTCGTGAGAAGCGATGGACTCTCTGTCACCAGCTACATCTTGCCGAACAATAATTGCGTTCTCGAAGACGTCTTTGATTTTGTCGCTCTCGTTTTACCCAAGGCCAGGATCTTGACACTCGAGGGAGGTGAGCGACGAAAGGCGCCAAAAGTCGTACAGTTTCACCAAAACCGTTGTCCTCAAGCCAGCAACTGGTCGCTACCAACTATCCACTCGGTTTCTACTCTTGTAACCAAGGGCCAGTGGAATCTGATGCGTGATCACGAGGACTTTCATACCATTATCGATGCTCTCCCGAACTTGGAAGAATGGCAGGGCGCGTACAGCAAGCCCAAGTCCAAGAGCTACATCACGGTGTGTCAATTCTTGCCGTGCCTTCCTGCAAGTATCAAACGTCTGAGCGTTTGCCTTGAGAATGACTACAGAAGAGAGCTAGAGCTACCTCTTTTTGTTGCCAAGGTCGCCCAGGTCACTCATCTATGCACCGTGCTCGGAAAAGTGTTGCCGACATTGCAGCAATTCTCGTACACAGGCCGCATATGCCACCGGTTTTTCGAGGTGGCCAGCGTTGAAGTTATGCCGTCGTGCCGGCTACAGTCGATAGATGTGACGGTCCAAAACTGCTGTCGAGACTCGAACATTTTTGTCGACCCTGCGTCCGGCATTCAGAGCATGCAATTCATCGAGTTGTTTGAGCGGCTAGTCATCTCGGCCATCAGGTTCCTAGGTCGGTTTCAAGTGGTCAGTCATTTGAGAATCCGCTTCCTGGACTTGGGTACGTGCATACGAGCGTCGTCGAGCTTGCTGCGTTTTCGAGTCTTTCCTTTACTAATTTTTCCCTTCTTAGAATCCATGTTCCCCGTCTTGAATCCCTGGTTTCTATTTCAGAATGACGAGTGCAGCGGCGTGTGGAGCGATGCCATCGTAGCTGAGATGGGCAGAGCACGGCCAAATGCCCGTTTTCTTAATTTATCCGACACATTTGGCGATATGTGTAGTGTCAGCGATGGACGAATGACCATTGCACCTCGCTATCCTCGAAAACGCGTCATCTCTCTCAAATTGTCCAACTATCAGTGCTTCAGTCCCACTGTAGCCTGATGTGTTCATTTTTGAGCCAGTCTGGGTAACCTCGACCCGCTACTATACTTGCATCGAACCGGCGTTGGGTTAATTTCTTTCTTGAATTTTCCGTTCTGACCTTTTATACGGGGTTTTTCGTGAGCATAGCGTCTATAGCAATAATATTTGGAGTTAGGGAATAGCGTAATTTTTTTTTTTTGCTATTACTTCATTCACATCTTTTTTCGCCTCACATTTTTAGAAGAAGCCAATTTTGATAATACTTGCCTTGGCCTATCTATGAGTTATGCTCTTTTCTCCAAATGAATTGTGTGGATTGTTGAATCTCGTCCAAAACATCCCCTCTTGTCAGTCTATTGATTATAACGGGCACGTGTGTGAGGTTACAAGTCGAGGGCATTGTAGTTATGGGAGGGAGGAGGGTTCGTCCTTTCGTTATAGCTTGGGCTGCCTCATTTTGTAGCCTGGTCACGTTGCCCCGCCGGCCATCGAGCTCCATCAGCAACTATGATGCCTAGGATCCAACAATTGACGAGAAAAAAAGTTAGAGACGCCAGCCATAGTCCTGGAACGAAGGTGCTCTTGCCGAGAAACTCAAGCTGATAGCCCTGTTGCAGCCACACCCCCTGTGTCAGCACCCAAAGCGACAAGGCGGATATGCCGAGTTTGGGATGGCGCAGCATTGATGAGTAGGGGAGATAGAGGGGCAGGAATATCATGTACCAGAGGAAATACTTTTGCGAAAGCAGTCAGATATCAACTCGTTTAGATTTTTGTCGCGATCTTTTCACATCTACCCAGGTGGAAAGACGCGTAGGGGGACTGGGCATACCTGAGAGGTGCAGACTTTATTGAATGTGACGAAAGCAAAGGTCTGCGCCATCATGGACGTAGAGAGGTCCTTCTTGGCCAAGAGGAGCGGAATCAGCACGCAGGATAGCAGAAGCTGGGGCAGGAATGCTAGCGATTCTATGTGCAGAGACGAGGAGGCCGATGCAGCAGCAGGAACGGCCGAGTTAAGGTACAGCAGGACATTGTACGGAGAGAAATTATGTCTGTGATCTATGCGGGTGACGTGGTGAAGGTACGTGTGCACAACGAATGGTGTGCCGTAGCTGTATCAAGTTAGAAAAGAAGGGGCGCGCCTGATATGATTCGGACTGATGTCATGTGAAGAAGATGGGATATAGAAGACCAGGGGATGAAGAGCACAACGTACATGTAATACATTGAAGCATTCAGCAGCATAAAAGTCGCCAAGCTGACGGCGGCAAACTTGGCGCGCGCAGCCGTGATAAAGCCGGTGACAGCTCCAACAAGCGTGGTCGGTGCCTGGTCTGACTTTTCCACGACGTTGCCACCCCAAGGTCCGCGTGCCATCCTGTGCGCATCCATCCACCAGACTATGGCGGGCGCATAGATGAAGGGGTAAATCTTGAAGTGCACGCTTAGGCCCAGGATGAAGCCTGCGAGGCCGACGCGGCGGCTCTCCACAGCCCAGAGGAGGGCCACGGTAAGCACGCCAAGAAGGCCTTCCGAGCTGCCGCGAGTGCTTATAGCGGCGACCATGGGGTTCCACAGCCAGAGGGCGGCAAACGCGCCGGCGGCGATGCTGGTTTTCCCATCGGCAAGCAGGCGCCGGCGGACGAGCCAGCCGGCGACGAGGTCAGCGAGGGCAAAGACGAGCTTGCCGAAGGAGAAGAGGCCGGGATGCGCGGCGGTGGGCAGCAGGAGCCAAGCGAGGAGGGGCGTGTAGCGGTAGGTGTCACGGGCGTAAGGGGAGGCGCCGGCGGCGACGGAGCGGGCGGCGTCGGTGAAGACGAGGTAGTCGATGTCGGTGTACTTGACGGCGGAGTGGGCGTCTTGCCAGGCGCCGTAGAGGAGGAGAGCAGCGCGGAGGAGGGCGGCGATGGAGAAGAGCGGAAGGGGAGAGAGGAGAGTGTGCAGGCGGGAGCCGGTCATGGTTGCGGCGACTGGCTCGTTGGGCATGATGAGAAGCGTTAGACTTGGGGGGGATGGATGATAGGAGGGGCCGGTTATTGAGGCTGCGTGCGGAACATGTTTTGACAAAAAGAGGGACGCCTGACTTGGAGTTTCCGAGATGTGATGAGAGAGTCGGGATCGAGATGGAAAGATGAAAATTGTGGTGGCTTTTAAAGAGTGAGGTTGATGTCGCAGGTCTCCTTTTCTGTGAGGTGTTGAGACGTCGGCCAGGCCCACACTAGTAGCTTACGGCTGGCCGTAAGAGATGGTGATGCTACGAGAGCTTCAGATGTAGCTGTAAAAGAAAAACTTGTGTCAAATAAATGGAGTGAGCGACTAATATTCTATTTTAATGTTTCTATAACAAAAAAAAAAACTAGAAGGGAAAATCGAGTATGCATTGCCATCTGGCTCTTCCGAGAAAGTCGACTGCCAACGAAGGGCTACAGTACTACAGTATGTACTGTACATACGGTAGACCGCCAGCTGGGCAGAGTGATGAGTGAGTGAGTGCCGCATTGGCGCTCCACCCAGAAAACCCTTTTGTCTTGATACAAGCCTGCATCGTCTCGGCCCTGTCTGTACTGCACATCAAAAAGCTCAATCATTGTAGGATCTCTGTATTTAGTCGCATATACTTATCATCATGTCTACTGCTGGCGTCAAGCGAGATCACGACGGCGCTGCTCGTGCTAAGCACACGACGGATGCCCCGCGCGGTCGTTTTCACCACATGTTTGAGGGCTTCCGCGACGAGCTCGACCAGCACCACGACCGGCGTGAGCGCATCATCAAGGCGTCGAGGGATGTCACGGCCCAGAGCAAGAAGATGTAAGCTCCAATTGTTCACAGGCTCGAACATGAACTGAAGTGCTGACGCATGCTTTCCAGCATATTTTCTCTACAAAGGTACAATGGACGCGTGCTCTTTGAGACCTGGAAGTTTGTCGCTGACCCGTGTTGGCCCATCAGAGTCAAATCGCTCAACAAGCAGCTCCCATCCAACATCCAAAAGGAAATGGACACCCGGATAGCCGATATCGCCAAACTCCTCGAGTCCGTCGCGCCAGACCTGCAGTCACTCAACCGCTACCGCTACCAGTCGTCGATGCGCTGCCTCGAGGAGCTTGTCGAGGCCCTTTCCTTTGCCCACTACCTGCGCCACCAGACCCTCATCACGCCCGCGCAGACCCAGGCCGCTGTGCCCGCCGACGTCTCCCTGACCGAGTACGACTACATGTACGGCGTCTTTGACCTCTTTGGCGAGCTCATGCGCTTCGCCACCGTGACGACGGCCCAGACCGGCAAGCTGCTCGGCGGCGGCGACGGCCACGCCCGCACCCTGCTCACCGACATGCAGGAGCTCGGCTGCGCGTACGAGATGATGCGCGACGTGCCCACGAGAGACTACCGCAACAAGGTCGAGGCCATGCGGCAGAGCGTGAAAAAGGTCGAGAAGCTCGGGTACGGGCTTGTCGTCCGGGGCAGTGAGCGGCCAAAGGGCTGGGTTCCCGACATGAAGGAAGATGTTGCCGACCATGGATCCCCGTAGCGGGTGGCTGTTTCTTGAAGGAGCGTTGTTGTTTTATTTCTCTCTGGTGGCATTTGTTTGTACAACCGCACTGTTGATTTCTTGCTGCATCCGCCGTAGGCCTCTTGTCACAGACGCCAGCTGGCTATCCGTGTTTTCCGCAAACGAGCTTTCCGAGCTTTTCAGCTTCCTCAACTTACACGTTTCAAAGGACCTGGTGGCATGTTTGCTTCATCTGCATCCCAGTCAACCTTTCTGCAGTCTCACTGTCGCGTGCTTGAATTTCCAGGGCCTGGCTCTTCGCCCCCTCCTCTATATATCTGTGCGACACGGTACCTGGCGCGCAACCTTCGTGCGCATGGCGCCTGCTAAGAGCGCAACTGCGGGTGCGAGGCAGAGTGAAGAGGCTTTCGCGAAAAGATCAACATTCTATGTCAATATCGAATGGGAAGCTGGCGTAGACACTGCCGAATGCGAACATCTTCGAGGTCAAATGTATGTAGAGAGCCTCGAACCTCTCGAAAAGACGCAGGACTGGCCACTCATCCTTATTCACGGCGACTATCATTCGAGTCAGGTCCGCTCATCGCTATTATCATGCCTAGATGACTGGCGTTCTAACTCGACAACAGATATGGCTTACAAAACCCGACAAAAGGCCTGGCTGGGCATCTTTCTTCCTTCACAAGGGCTATCATGTCTATGTAGTAGACCTACCCCCCGTGGGTAAATCGAACTTCCTGCAAAAAAGAGATTATGAATGTGCGAAGCAGGGAAAAATACCTGCTAGCCAGGTCGAGCGATGGTTCACAAAACCAGAATCATTCGTTGACGATCCCGGCTCAACCTGGCCCTCGGCCTCGAAACACGACAAGTGGCCTGGAGTAAGCTGACCGACAATAATTTCACAAAAATAACGATAGCCTCCGCCTATACTCCATGTGCTAACTAGTAATAGACCGGGGTTCGCGGTGATGCCGTTTTTGACAGCTACTACGCATCGTTGACAGCCATATACTTCTCTCCCGAAGAGCGTCAAACGCTGGCCCAGAATGCGCTCAGAAGCTTGCTACATATCACTGGAAGATCAGTACTCATAGGCGAGGGGTGTGGTGCCACAATGGCATGGCTCGCAGCAGACATCGTTCCGGACTTGGTTGGCGGAGTCGTCGCGATCGAGCCGCCGGGACCTCTGTTCTCTAGGCCTTCTAATTCACCGACCCCCACGCAAAACAATGTCATGTCGACGCATTACGATTCGAAACGCCTGCGATACGGGCTCGCAAGTATCCCGTTGACCTACGATCCGCCCCCCCGCGCTTTGTTGGATCTCCGGGAACACGAGCCCATGGCGCCATTCCTGGATCTTGCCATCTACCGGCATCGCGAGGTAAAGAAAAAGATGATACTACAGCATAGTAGAATGGACCCTGAATACCTTTCATTTATGGAGCATGTCACAACGCCGGATGGGCAGACGCATGTGCGCAAGCTGATACATTTGCAAAAGATGCCTCACGTCGTGTTCACGGCCGAGGCGAGCCCCCACTCAGCATATGACATGTTTACCGTTCTTTTCATGAAGCAGGCAGGCTTGACCGTTGATTACTGCCTTTTGGAGAGACGAAATGTGCGAGGAAATGGGCATTTGATGTTTTTGGAGTCAAATTCCGACGATATTGCGGCGGTGATTGCTAGTTGGATACGAAACAAGGTTGGGAAGCCACAGGAGCCCTGTGCCAAGGTACCAATCTACGTTGCGCCGGCCAAGTCTCGCAATAATAGCGTTCCAATGAAAGATGTCGCGACTCAAGTCACAGGCTTACAAAATGAGCCGATTGAGATAGACGTCTCCAGCCCCCAGCCTGGGCGCGAATCGAACGCTTGTACTCGGCCTACATGGCAACCCGCAGACGTTCCATCAAGCAGTTCCCATGTTGTTAGTGTGGTAGCGGCGCAAACTGAAAGCAGGTGTGTTGACGGCAATGATGCGGCGACTGCTGGCGTGGATGGTACTTCCATGCATGAGAGATCTACCCGATCCGAGTCAAATGTCGCCATGACGTCGATTCCTCATGAAGAGAAGCATACCACGCACTCTATATTTCCTATTTCTGAAACCAACTACGAGGTCATGAGTCACACTCAAGATGGGTTAATGGCTGGTACAAGTCCCAACACCCCACCCGAAAAGAGCCCTCTATTTATGTCGTCTCCCTCCGAAACACCAGAGCCTTCAACGCCGCCTGCGCAGCATACAGACACAGCAGCTGAGTTACGTCAGCGTGCCCCCGAGCAACATCAATCAAGACCTTTCAAAATTGATATGGAACAAACGCCCTGGAGGCGCGATAGAAAGGATAAACAGAAGCGACTGGAGCACCAGGCGCGACAGAGATATCATGCGAGCCGGCGTGACCATTACCATCCGGGCATGCTTACGCCGCAAGCAACACCGGAGCACTCACGCAACGGACTCATTTATACCGAAAGGTATTGGGATCAACCTTTGTTGCAAGACTATTCAGCGATTGCTCGGGGTTCGTCGTCCGGACGGACCAGCCCGATCCCAGTACGTCATCAAGGGAGCAGTCTATTTTATGAGCCGTCAAATTTCAGTCCATTCAATGGACGAGCAGACTTTATGCCTCGTCACCCGGCTCCCCCACCGCCGTGGCGATGTCCCTGGCCCGGTCCAGGAGCTCCTGCGGGCTCGCGTGATAGCCTGATGGGAGATCCGTTTGGCCCGACGGCGACTAACAGCTACCGCTACGGTGGCATGATGGGAATCGAGCCTCCGCCTGCACTATTGCAGAATCATATTAGTAGTGGAGTGGGCAGAGGTTCAGTTCCCTGGCGGCCGTGAAGAATGTAACTCTTGTGTAGCTCCGACATATTCGATAAAAAGGGGTCGAGACGTGCATCCGCTTGAGGGCTACATCTGTAGGGGGTTGCTACTGGGGTTTGCTGACGCTTCAATTATATGAATTGTGTTCCGGGAATAAGATTGGGTCGTTACGGCGTTTTGCTTAAATGGGGGTATGCGAAGAGGCGAAAAGAAGTTGCTCGTCAGTGGTGTTGATTGATGAAGGCCGTCTACTATCTCTAGGAGTATGTATCTTCAGCGAATGGGAACAATTCTTTGGTCAAACGGCGCATATCATTGATTCACTCTCTGCGGGCTTTTCAATGCAACGAGTCACTTACATGTTGCGAAATCCTGACACCACTGCAGAGGGATTGAATTACATAGAGAGGATGCGACACGTCGAAGTTAAGATTCAAGACACGATACTGTATCCGTTTTATTGCAGACGGTTTCAGGCACGCAATTATACAATAATGCTTCAATCTCGTGCAGGGTGACAAAGAGACACTGTGTTGGCCCGCCGGTCATGTCAATCTTTCCGCGAAGGTGCCGCAGCGGACGCCGAGGCTTTCGTTGCGTCTCGCCGATTGATTCATTATCCAAACCGGCCACTATTCCTAGTTGGGTGCTTTGTTCGTCGTGACGGCGAAAAGACCGAAGCTTCATCGCGGTCTAAAGTCATCCTTGATATCGTCCATGCGCTTCGACGAGTTCAATATGAGCTTTTGATAGACATGATGTCTTTCGTTTGTCTTTGTTCGTCTCGCCTGGCTCTCATGTCCTACAGAATCTCAGCTACTAGGCCCACCTCGTTCCCCTTTTAGAGAGCTCTACTCTCTTTTTCGACGGCCTGCCTATCTGGAGCTAATCGCACAGAGGGTCATTAAATCACTACATTGAAACTTGCTTGTTAGGAAGACGGATTGAATCCCGAAACCCGCATATGGATCCACATATATAGGGCTGAACCACGAATCCCGGGTCGTTCTGTATCCTGATATGTCTAAAATCAGACTGATATATTTTCAGCAATATCGAGGTAATTTATCTGACATAAAAGGTCATGAAAAAGTATCAATTGAATCGAATGAGACCAAAAACTCCGAATTATCCATGCATGCTTGTACCCGAACCATTCCCCCGTCTGAGTATTAACATGGTCAATGTCGACACAGCAGAAACATGCCTGTTCGATATATATTTGAACAGCGTCTTGGACGGTCTCGGCAGGCTTCAAGAGTCCAACACCTTAATTATCGCATAGCTCGTGCCCGCCGCTAGCACACCGATGACGAGCGTCTGCACCGCCCCCCACGCCCCCGCGCGGTGATTGCGGATCGCGACGTAGTTCTTTGCGTACCCAAACAGCAGCAGCACGACGGCCGTTACGCCTATCGACACGGCGAGCGCGCTGCCCACGCGCGGCATGACAAAGTACGGCAGCATCGGCACGAGCCCGCCTACGAGGTAGCTCGCGCCCATGGTGAGCCCCGAGACCCACGCGCGGTGCGCCGCCGGCCTCTCGACGCGCAAACCGAGCTCGACCACGAAGCGGGCCCAGGCATCACCGTCGCGGCACAGCTCCTCGACGAGCGGCCGCGCCGCGCCGCGCGAGATGGCGTACCCGTCCAGCAGCGCGTAGACCTCTTCTTCGCGGCTACCGCCGCTGTCGTCACTGCTGTCGCGGTCGTGCTCGGCGTGGTGGCGGTCGAGAGCGCGAGACTCGTGCGCGGCGTAATGGTCGCGCTCGGTGACGGCGGCGAGGTACGCGCCGAGGCCCATGGAGATCATACCGGAGAGCAGTTCGGCCAAGCCGCCCATGATGACAATCTTGCTACTACCGAGGCCAGATAGGCCGGCAGTGAGGGCGAACGGCACAGTCAGCCCGTCGGAGAAGCCAATGATGACGTCGCGCATGATGTCGGTCGTGTCGAGGAGTGTGCTATGGCTGGAAGAGGAGGAGGAGGAGGCGCGACGGGTTTTGGGCTCATCGTAGAGGGGAGAATGCCGCTCGGAGATGGGCTGGGCAAGAAGAGGAGACGATTCGGTCGCCATTGTGTGTATGTATGTGTATGCGTGTGCTTCGCATAAAGCGTAGGAACCTCTAGCAAAGACTGGAGCTATCTGACCGTAGCTGTAGTATTTGACGTTATCGTAAAGACTCATAAACGGGAGAAATAACAGCAAAAAGTCAAGATCCAAAGTCTCGTTCAAGGGTATCAATGGCAAAAGTTGAGGAGACAGAAATCGACATGTCACGTCCTCGACCACCACGCACGGCGCCTTCATATACTCGGTCCGCGACAGCCTCCCCTCAGCACATAACCAATCAGCTCATTTTCATAACCGACCCTGCATGGTCAGACCAAAAAGCAAAGCATGCGGTTGGCTGGCACGTAGTGGCCACTGCCATGTAAGTCTCAGTCGGCTGGGCGCTGCGGCGAGCCTTTGAGATGGCGGTGGCCAATCAGAGTTCGTCCTTTAGTCAGCTCGTGGTCACCCAAGACCACGGCACATTTTTGTGTCGGGCATGTCCTCTCCTCCTTATTTGGCAGGCAAAAAAGAAAAGAGGTATGAACGGGTCGACATCTTCGCGCCTGAAATTTTTTTTGGTCGAGTCCGTGTCATTGCCTGAAGCTCCGAGGAGGTGGTGTCGCGAGTCTTGGTCTTGTCCGTAACAGTCGGCTCCTTCGCCATTGTCGATACTGCCATGGGTTTCGATTGGCAGACTCTTGTTTTCAGTTGTTCCCATGATTTCCCTTTTCCTTCTCTTTTTTTTCCTTCTCTTTTCTTTTCCTTCTCTTTTCTTTTCTTTTCTTCTCCCAACCCTTCCGCTTGAGAGCTCCACCCATCATCACATTGGGCAATCCTCCTCCGGCCAGACCAAAAAGTCGTCCAACGAAACTACCACATCTTCACCTTCGAACTGTCCCATCGTATGCTCATCCCACAACTCCAGACGACCCGTCTCCTCTTCACTAGCCCGGCAGGATCCCGACTCTCTGCCAGCCAACACCACATCTCTCTCTCGCAACGTGACCCCCCTCCGCTGGACGTCCGGCATCCACGGCGCCAGCGTCTCCTCGCCTATAATCCGTAAGACCTCTCCATCGTTCCTCTTGCTTCTCCGTAGATACTCTGTCGGCGTCATCCCGACGCAGCGCCTAAATACCCTGTGGAAGTGCCACTTGGACAGCTCCGTCTGCCGCGCCATCTCGCTCAGGCTGCTGACCCCCTCCACCTCTGCGCTCCTCCCACTCTGGGACGAGGCGCCCACGAAGGCCCGTATCCTACGCACGGCCCGCTCCTCCGGCATCCCGCCCGCCAGCTCCGGCCTACACCGCTTACACGCGCGGAACCCGGCGCGTTGCGCCTCCGCGCCGGAGTCGTAGAATCGCACGTTGGCGCGCCGTGCGAGGCGAGCTTTGCAGATGGGCCGGCAGTAGATTCGCGTCGTGCGCACGGCGTAGACAAACTGCCCGTCGGCGCGGCCGTCTCGGGTCTGTACGGCCAACCAGCGCAATGCTTCGTCATCTGCACGACTTGGATCGGTAACTGAGCTGCCATCCCCTGCTTTCCAATGCATTATAAGTCATGAACAGCATTTGTCTGCAGGCGAAAGTCATCACATTGATGGTGATCAACGGCCAATGTCATGAATTGATTATGTGAAGGCTTGCTACGTATTATACCATTATGGGTCTCTTGCTTCTAAAGTGACCAATGGGAGACCTCGCTGATATGACTACAACTAGAACTCCAGCCTCGGCAGGCGATGCGCTATTGCTTTCTTTGTAATCAGAACCGCGTGAAAACCAAACGCTTTAAATTAACTTCCGATAGAAACTCTGTCGCACTACGACATCGGACCTGTCTCGAAGCTTGTCCCCGATTCAAGACAAGTCCCCTTTACACAAACAGTTCATCGTCGCCATCCCGTCCGTCCCAGGAACATCAGTTCTGCGCTCGGAACGAGTCCCCTTGCATCCATCTTCTCCGTGCCGCGAGGTCTAACCTAAGGAATGCAAAAGTCGATCCAGCTTCCCAAGTAGTCCAGTCTGTTGCCCTGGCTCTCTTGTGCCTTGTAAATTTCTTCAAATTCTCCAAAGTTGAGCCTGCCCCACCCACCCCTCGCTTCCGCCTGGATCTCGGCGAGCTTCAGTCGCTTCCACGCCCTCAACGTCTTTTTAGATGGTGCAAATGTTGGTATATGCTTGACTTCCGACGACTTAGTTGTCGCGGCAGCTGTCTCTGTCACGCAATCTGGCCGATGCTGAGGTAGTGTGGGGTCTCGATACTCCGGTGCCTCTTGCGTTGTTGCGGTGCCGTCTTCGATCACGGCCTCTATGCCAACTGCCTCTGCGAGTCGTGCTGCCGGCTGAATCTCTACGGCACGACGAGGCTCTGCTTGCTCCACAGTGTAGCCGCTATCCGCCAGAAGCTCCGCCAGACTCTTGCTTCCGATGGCATCCTCTCCGGCCTTTGCTCCAGCGCTGGCTCCTTCGTTCGCGCCTCTATCGTCTGATTCCGTGTCCGACCCGACCAAATCAACCTGGTCTATGAGCTCCGCAAAGGCTGCGCGGTCAAGCCTAGTCTCCGCAGCCTTCAGAGCGATGTCCTCGGCCGGTTTGAAAATGACGTCCAACAGCTCATTGAAAGCCTGCTGCGTCACTTGGTACAGGATCTCCTTGCCTGCGTCATTCTCGTTGACATCTTCGCCGTTTATGTGCGCACCATGCCTCGGCTGAAACGAAAAGTCTTCAGGTTCGGAATCCGAGTCGACCAGTGCTGATAAGCCACCTTGCTTCATTTCTTGGCGCACTTTCTCGCGTCTCGCTGCCTGCTCAGCCTGCTCATGCTGCGCAAGAATATCTTCTCCATCACTCCAGTCGTCCGGTGCATCGCCTCCTTCTTCTTCGTCAAGATAAAATTGTCGTCGTCTCCAGCGATCATGCAGTTTGCGTCTGGCCATATCGCGTCTCTTCTTATCAAGCCTCGGCGCCTCCCTGTTGGTGTGCTCAGTGATTCTCGCACGTGTCTCGGTTTCTGTCAGCGGCCTCGTCTCGTAGGCGTGCGAGCTACGCGCCTCTTGAGTGACGTCATCACTAGTGTCGTTCTCATCTGCCGAGTCTCGCTGAGCATTCTCATCACCGAGCATGTTGAGATCCTGATTGTTGTGCAATAAAGATTCCGTAAAATCCTGCAGGGTACTTGGCGGGTCAAGCATGATACGCCAGTAATTGCCTTCCTCATCTGCGATGCTCGCACGGCGAGCCGTCCTCCAGTTGCCGTCGCTGTCATTGCCAATCACTAGCCGATGCTTGGATCTCCCTTCCGTATCGCAGGCGAAAAGGCTCGTCAAAATCTCATTTCGCGTGGCTCTATCGTTTTCACTCTCAACAAAAGCTGACCGCTTGTCCTTGTCGACATCAACCTCACCATTTGGTCGGTACCTTTTGCCCTCGAAGCGTAGGGTCGAATCAGCTCGCGGGACTCTCTCCTCGCGGCCAAATAGGCTGCTCAATGGCTGTCGACCGTTGACGAGCTGTTGTGCTTCCGTGCTAGCCAGCATCTGATCCACTAGACCGTCCAAGATGTCTCTGTGCATCTGTTTGTAAAGGATATAGTATGCCTTGAACATGCGTAGAAAGTCACGACGGTCGACATATCCGTCGCCGTCAATGTCGTAACCGTCGAATACAGTCTGGAGCTTGTCTTTGCGGCGCCGATAGGCTAGTCCATGCAAAAACTCGGGGAAACCAATCAAGTTGTCATTGTTGGAGTCGTAGAATGCAAACATACGATCGTGTATGAGATTGGGCTGCGCAAACGCCGATGTCCCCGTTGGCACAAGACATCGGTCGAATGTCTTGCGGTCCATGGCAATACAGAACTGTTCAGGGTCCTCTCTCCATTCTGTGTTGGCCATGAAGGTCCACTGCTCCCAGAAAGCCTCGAGCTCCGGCCGCTCGAAACCCGTTTCTCTCGACAGCCTGGCCATGATACCCCGAGGCACGGCACGGCGGCAGGTATCCGGATCACCAGTATACCACACCGGCTGCATCTGCCTATGACCAAACGGCGGGACTGGTATGCGAATCTTGTAAAAAATGTGCGTCTTGATGTGGACGCCTTGTGACTCGCACGTCTCACAGAGATCGAAATCGGCGCAGTTTGCACAACGGTAGCGTATGCCACGAATCGGAACCATGCCACATGAGTTACATTGGCAGCCTCTGTGGACGCATCCGTTGCGACGAGCGTTATCCTCAGACACGCGAAACAGCAAGCTCACAATGTTATGTCCTGCTCTTTGCGTTGGCGGCTGGCCCGGGTCATTCCACCAGCCGCCATCATCATTGAGGTCGTCTGCAGCTAAATTCTGTCTCTGCGACGCCTCTATGTTTTCTGCATTCTCGTCACGGGTGGCCTCCGAGGAAGAGCTGGAACTGGTTTCCGAATATTGCGACGGACGGCTTCTACGCACGGCGTTGCTTCGACGTAATGTTCCTTCGGACAGCTCATCGACGGGCGCTGATGTGTTGGTCGTATACGCATAGTAACCTACAGATACGACTGCCGCCGCAGAAATAAACGCGATGACCACACGAGGTCTTGCGAGGCTATCGACAGAGGGTGTCGAAAACCACATTTCTACCCAGGTGTCATGTTCTTGACTATGTATGTGTGTGTTGAGAGCTGTGAGTTGCCTTAGCCTGTCGCTTCTCTAGTTTTAGTCATAAGTTAGTTCGATAAAGGGGTTGGGATATATGATGAAAAGATAAGAAGCAATGTTTGATGACGAGTTGAAGTTCTTTTCTACAGCAGCCCGTCGCGAAACGAAGCTTCGATGGCTGCACTTGCTTAGCAGGGATTACAGGACCTTCTAATCTGCTCTGGTAGCACTGTTCCTCTATAGTGTGTACAGTTGTACATAGCACGTTAGCACTAGTACTAAGGCATCAGGTAGCTACGAGGGAGGGGGAGTTGACAGGACTCTGACAGCTTACTGGCCACTCGACAGCTGTCAAAATGCTGTCTTGATCGTTTCTAGGCTCTAGTCACATGCTAAAAGGTTTCTTTCATGTCAAAAGGCCCCCTAGGTATTACCTCTTAGTAGTAGGTAGGTACTAAGATGCCTGGGTACCTACCTAGTATATATTACCTTGTGGAGGCAGCCTGGATGTCCATCGCAGGTTCGTAGGTACTTGGTCTTAGCGTGTACTCTATGTACATACAAGTACTGTATGTCAGTTAGTAGCACTATGTGAGTAGGTTAGTAGTACTGTACTAGTTACCATAATAGTAGAGCCTGAGAAAAGGATAGTCACCCGCTGTGGCCTGCTACAAAAGAGTGGGGCATGGAGCGCTTCCGCTTGCCGCCACATCGCAATGACCGCGAGTCCAAGCAGCTACCCATCAATCAGTGGCGACAGCGTAATTGACAAGTTCCGACATTCTTCACTCTGGCAACAATTTCGTCGAGTCGAGTATCACATTTTCCACTATGGCGCAAGCATCACCCCCGGGAATAGGCCAGATGCCTTCATCTTTCGATGAGGATCGGTACGTCTGCAATTGGTGTCCAGTATCATCTCGCCCTGCTCACACGACAACGCCACAGCGACTTCGCCAATGAACGACCGTTGCACAAGGTCTTTCGCAAGATCAAGGAAGAGCCACTCGTCCCATTAGGTACGTTCTCTCGTGCCCTCCTTCATCAAAGTGGAAAAAAAAAAAGCACAAAGTCGCTGACCTTCCCACACAGGCATGGGCCTGACCGTCTTCGCCTTCGTCAACGCCTACCGCGCCCTCCGCCGCGGCGACTCGCGGCAGGCCAACAAGATGTTCCGCGCCCGCGTCGCCGCGCAGGGCTTCACCGTCGTCGCCATGGTCGCCGGCAGCATGTACTACAATCAGGACCGCGAGAAGACGAAGGCGCTGCGCAAGCTCAAGGAGGAGGCGGACGCCGAGGAGAAGCGCCAGCGCTGGATCCGCGAGCTCGAGGCCCGCGACGACGAGGACAAGGCCATGCGCGCCATGCTGGAGAAGAGGGCTGCGGCGACGCTCGAGAGGAGGGGCCAGGGTGCCGCCGCGGATGTGACGGCTGTCGCGCCGGAGGAGGGCAGCGGCGCCGCAGGTACGGGCGGCATCATCGGTCGCATGGGGCTATGGGGCCCTGAGGAGAGAAAAGCGGCCGAGGAACAAGCTGCCGCGGAGGCGGCCGTGGCATCCGCACCTGATGCGGCGGCAGAGAAGAGAAGGGATAACCCGAGGAGCTCATTGGGTGCCCTGGGTGAGGTATACTCTTCGAAGAAGAAGGACGAGGGTGAATCGAAAAAATAGCGAAGAAGAAAGAAGGCGGGACTCTGGACAGGTCTTGATGTCATTGAACATCTTTGTATATCTCTGTATAACATCTATGATTACGAAGCAGCTTCAACTTCTAAGCGTTTCACTACATTTTTTTTCCGGCTGATTTCTGATGCATCTCGACAGGTTCTAATTACATCGTTGCCTTCACGAATGTAGGACGTAGGACTTCGGGTCGCTATTCATTGAATATAGGTTTGTCTTGGCTGTTGATTAGCATATCCTCAGTCTTCACTACCGCGCACATCTTTCTTAAACACTGGCTGACTACCCTCTATATCGGCCGGCCGAATTGCACGGCTCCAGCACCAGCGCTTTCAGTCATCCTTTTTTTACCATTCCTCACGCCATAGAGCCCCCGCTGCGATTGTTCCCAATCAAGCCCGCCATCTCCAGCAGCGCCCTGTCCTGCTCCTGGCTTCCAGACCCGAGATTGATCTTGCGCCGGGCCTCCGCCTCGCGTTCTTCCCACGCCCATCGCTCCGCCTGCGCCGCCGCCTCGCGGTCCCCACCGCAGCCCCAGACCTCGAGCCGCTCGACCCGGAACCTGTCCTGAAAGCCGCTCGGCCGTGCGGCGCTCGTGTGGAACGCGCCACCGCGCGCCGCGTAGTCGTGGTTGAAGACGCCGAACTCGAACGAGTCGTCGAGCAGCAGTGACACGGCACCGAGCGAAAAAGCCCCCGCCACGCGGCCCGATTTGGTCGGCTTCGGGTGTGGGCAGCCAAACGCCAGGCACGGTTGGTTCGCCGGCGCCTTGGTAAAGGTCACGTAGTCGGTGTTTATGGTGGACGCGGGAAACACGTCGTGCACTGGCTCCAGCTGGAACAGCACCGTTTCCGAGTCGCCAAAGCAGTCTTTGTGGGTATGCTTCCATGGCTGTCTAAGATATACGCCGAAAGTGACCTGCTCGCCCCTGCTACCATTTTTAAACCGTTTCATGGGTAGAGATTCGGCGAAGCTGGCCTCCTGGCCACCTTCGGGTATATTCATCAGCCGGCTTCCGCTTACCAACAAGATTGTTGGTGCAGTCCAGTTGAATACTTTTGCCTCAAAACTTCCAATTGAAAAGCCAGATTCATTCCCAGAATAGAGCAGCCGCACGCGGTGGAAGAGATCCGATGCCGGCAAGAACGTAGATATTTGAGCTAGACGATGACCATTCAGGATCTCACCATTATTCAGCACCAGCGGTTGAGCTAGTTTAGCAGGTCTATCCCCTTGTGAAGTTTCATCGTTTTTGTGTTTCGTAAAGTCTAAATTTTTGGAAAATAAAAAATGAGCAAAGATATTGTTGAATCCATAAAACAGGTTTGGGGCAATGATGGGGATAAGTCGCTTGAAGTTGTGGTATCGTACACCCGGTGACGTCTCCGCGTCCACAAAAGACGATAGGATACTATTCGCAGAGCTCCTCAGTTGCTCCAGTTCACTCCCCGAGACTCGGTCGGAGTACTGCGATAGACTATCCTGTTCACCAAGAGGCGCAACTAGCAACAAGAGCATGATTAGTTTGCGAAAGTTGTCCGTCGGAATTATCGCGCTGTGCATCTCTGAAACATCTCCTTGTTAGCGTCGTCTCCGATATCCAGAAGCTCAAAGGCCGTGAGAACGAGATCATCATCCGCAGTCTCATCTTTCTCGTCCTCGCCAGGTCGGTCGACTGCGAAACCTCCCCGTGACCCGCCCGTGGGCCCGCGCGCACTGACACCCTCGTCTGGCGAGACGGCATTACTTCGCGGCGCCTTGCGATCATATACTGCCATGCTCTTGAATAGTAGCTTGGTCCGGTCCGTTGATCCGCGCGCCAGCACTCGCTTGTAACGTTCCGTCATGATAACGACCACCATGATAAGATGTGGCAGCTCCAAGATGACCGGCGCATCGTCTAAGAAAGGAAACGCGCCAATATATGAGACAATCTGAAAAAGGACCGGCGACGCGCCTAGGATATCCGGAATTTCGAGGTAGCGCGCCATAGTATCCTCCTTGAGGTACGAGACGGCTCCCTCGTGGTCGGCCAACGTCTTGAAGACATCTTTGAGCGAGTAGAACTCCAATGATGTAAAGCACTTCTCTTTGAACCGCACAGCCTGTCACACGCGTTCAGTGAGCTCGGGCTTCGAAGATCATTGTCATCGCCTCAGAGTCTCATTCACATACAAGATTCTGCAGCAGCTCGTCCTTGGACCGATGCGTTGGCTGCTCACCCGATACTGCTTGCCCCATCTTGTTCTAGAACAACGGATTTTATCATAAACGTACGGAAACTCGATTCAATGACTGCTTCAGCCGCATCAGTCGAAAACATGTTGAAACAGCTGATGATGGTGCCTGGAGGAACCAACCTCACACTGAGGGTAGCTAAGCCGAGACGTCACTTGTGGGGCTTCCAGGAAGCCGGGTCCCGCCATCATCAACCTTCAATGTTCATTCAGGTGGCGCTGTAGAATCCTCAAGGCCGACAAGTGCTCGGTCTCTGGTCATATGCATACGTTACCGTTGTTCATTTGTAATCCCGGCTCGGGTACTTCTAGCACATTTATGTCCTTCAGCGTAGTGTTTTTTTTTTCCCAGAAATCGATTGAGAATAACCAAAGCTTGCACTGGCCCAATAGTCCTAGCTCACAAGGACAAAATCGAATAGGTTTAGAGAGCAACCCCGACTATGTACATTTTATCATATATTTCGTCCGTAACCTAATCAGCCCAACGCCATCCATGAATTTAAACCCAATCAAGAGTTACCACGCTTATTGACAGGACCAAGAGCAGCACATACTTCCGACAGACGCATCTCGACATGGCACGCTACTACTCTCGTATCATGCGCGTCCCCGTGTTTCATACATACTGATATTCCTTGTCCTCGATCGATCGTATGAGTCTCCGGTAATTCTGTTGAGACTCGTCCTCGGTATCGGTGCGAGGTATCTGCCGTGATGGGGTCGTGGATGACCTGTTTGAGCCAGCGCTCACTGTCCACAACACTCCCGGTTTCACCATGTCCAGATTTTCATCATCCTCATTTGGTGCGGAGCCGCCGTTTTCGACAACGTCGCTGATCTTTGCACCCTCGCCTACTTCTTGAGCATGACGGGGAAGCTGCATTGCCAGGAGAACATATTCGGCGCGAGTCATATTATCCATGACATCATCCATATATCTTCTCACCTCGTCCTGGGGCGCAACAACCCTGACCAAGTTTTCCAAATATCGACCAGAACCGGTTTGAAGGCGAATGGTCACCGGTTGGTAGTAGTCCAACTCAGGATCGCCGCCATATTCGGAGGTACTTCCTCTGCGAACAATCAAAAAAGACGCCACAACCTGCTGGCCCGAAGTGGTGGGTAAAAACTCAAGTATGCTGAATCTGGGAAATAAAAACCTGTCGCCGCCTCCAAAATCAAGCACAACAGCCGTGATGTCGGGTCTCGCAGAGACTGCCGGCACTTTGGATCGGGCCAACTGCGACGTGGAACTGCTTCCCGCTTGCGGCTGCTGCATTCTCATGCCGTGATTGGCTGTGCCATTTGGGACGATCTGTCTTGCGGGTGGCTGTGTGCCGCTTGTGGTTGAAAGAGTAGCCTTGGCGTCCTTATTGAGACGATCAAGTATGTCTTTAAGGTCTGTCGCATCAGTAAATCCGGGACGGTCTTTCGCAATTCGTCGAATGATGTCTCTTGTTCGCATATCTTGAAGGGCAGCTTTCACTAAAAGAACAACTAGCGGATCGCTACCGGGTGGTGGGCGCAAATCGCTCGATTTTTGGTTGGGATTCGAGGCCAAGACAATATCAAGGATCGTACTAACTTCGCTCGCAAAGTACTTGACAGTCCGTCCATCGACAAGCAATCGATCTGCCGAGGGGCCTTGCTGCCCGCCCTTACTTTTGTACTCGGCATTCAGCTGATTGATGATGCTCTGAAAGTGTTCTAATTCGCCAGGCGCGGCCTGACCAACAGCAACACGCTTCATCAGATCGCGGAGCTCGGGGTCCCCCGAAGCTTTCTGCGCCAGCAGTGCGATGACAGGGTCGGTCGTGACGGGTTTCGCTGTCGCTGGGGAAGGGCTGACACCAGGCGTCGCGGAAGCTCGCTGCGAAGCGGGCGGCTGCGATGGATTGGATGAAGGCGCATGTGCTGGCCGTGCTTGCGCCTTGGCATTGCTTGTCTGTGACGTTGTCGGAGCGTTGCCTCCTGCAGGCGCTGACTGATCTGGCCCAGTCGGAGCGGAGGGCCTGGAGAATGCCCCAGATGCGGTGGCCCCAGTGCCAGTGGTGTGCGGCGCCGTGTTACTATTCGGTGTACCGGCTCGGACCGCCGGAGATGATAGTGCTTTCGTGCTCGGCTGAGCAGGTTGAGGGTGAGGCGAAGAGGAAATGGACGAAGCCGCACCATTCGTAGGACTAGCGACAGTATGCGGTTGTGCTGATGCAGGCATGGCGCCATTTGGCGGCCCATACTGCAGGATTGGTCGAGCGGGCTGGGATTGTTGAGGCGGCCTCTGAGGCATCTTTTCTTGAGGAGGGGGCCTTGGCTTTGGGCCCTTGACGGCGTACATGGTGGCCTCGACGATATGAGGCTCAATGGTAATTGTGACGTTACCGATCTTTGTCATAGTATCTTTGGGAGGATTCTTAGGATCTTCGACAAGCACACCTTTTCGCTTGTGCGGCTTGGTCCAGAACTTCTCAAACAAACCTTCACTAATCCATCGCTGTCTCGACCGGGCAAGGGATTCGGCCAGCACGCCACTGCTCGGGAAAAAAAAAATTGAGTTAGTCTCGACTTTTCATTCATTTCGTGAAGAGCCTTTCGCACGGCACTGACCTCTCGGATATTGATTGATAATCCTCCGGTGACAAGTCATTTGCCTGGGCGGCCTCGAGCATCGGCAGCGGCTTGCCAGGCTCGAGCGAGGTCGGCAATGGTGGTGGTGGTGGCGGCGGCGTCGGCGTCGACTTTTCCACCACAGGCTCAGAGGGAGGAGTTGGTGGAAGAGGCGATGACTGGGATTTCGCACAGCCACGGGTTGTAATACTGCGACGCTTGGAGGCCTGCTCTGCGCGTGCAGCAGCGCGAGGTGGTAACTTTCTCTTCCTCTCCATTGCGACGCAAACGCACCCGACACTTGGGCCGCACTTTGTAGCAGGACTAGAACGCGAGCGGAGACTGGCAGATCATGATATTCGCAACCTATGCAGAGCAAGCTGCCTTGATGCGAGAGCAGTGGTGGCGATGACCTCGAAGTGTGCCGACAAAGATAGGAAGAGGTTTCGGGGTGTCGGGCGACTGGACGACAGGGTTGGCATAGATGGCGCCGACCTATAGTAGTAGTAGAAGGGTCCAGTAACTCGAGCTGTGGATGCAGTAGAGGGGTTGTACAGAGGTATTGTGCACTGAATGATGGGAGGACAGAACAAAAAGACGAAAGAGCAAGCGCCGCTTGTATATGGGTATGTAGTATGTGTATGTACGAACAGTAGTGCATACACTATTCGACCACCTCTCAGCGGTCGGGTATTCTGCCCAGGCAGCGAATGGCATTGGAGGTTCGCGTACGAGGATAAGCGGAAGCGGATCGCCGTGCCTCGCAGCGCGCCGCATGATTGGTTAGCGCGCAAGACGGAGAACTCGGCTCCCAACCATGTCGGGCAGTCGTGCGCCTCGGATTGGCTGCCGCGAAAGTCTGGCCCGCCGCTAATAGAGCGCTCAAATGGTGGGCAAAATTATCGAGTGGCTGGCATATTAATTCACTGAGGGAATCAGCTCGCTTTTTTTTGTTCACCATCTCACAGCGCTATCCAACATCACCTGCTTTCTACACAGCCTAGCGGTGGTGCAACACGCACTTTTGTCGCTTGAAACTACAGGGGCAGAAGAAAGCCTGGTCAGGTCTGTCTCCGGAGTCTGGATGTGGCTTCGTTGATTACAATTTAAGTGAGCACGCAACACTTGGCGATCCACTGGTTGGTGCAGGTAAACGGAGACTGTATGTCTGTACTGTATGTATGCTTTCCAGAGAGGCAGCAATATCAGGTCAGGAGTTAGAGTATGTAGGTATAGTACATACATAACGTACAGTCAAGCTCACTAGAACGACAGCAGTGCGCAGTGTCGCGGCTACAGCACTTTACGCCCATTCCGAAACGCGGCTGGCCGCTCCACACGCCACCACTCCCAACACTCAAGTTTCTAGGCAAGACTCTTCCCATCATTGCATTACCGTTCGCTTGTAGTGTCAGAAGTATGGTGCTGCACGGTGACCCATCCGCCAGAGTTACTACTGGTCATTACCTCTATGGCTCGTCAATATACTGTACAGACACGCAGACGTGTGTATGTAGTATGTAGGGAGCCTAAACAGTTAGTTCTAGGTACGTACTTGTAGTGCGTCACTAGCGCGGTCGTGCTACAAATAACGCGGCATGCACGGCACCCTCTCTACAGTATACCACGAGGTACTGTAGACCAGGTATTAAGTTAGCAGTAGTACTATACATGCTATACAGCAGTACAGTACCTGCACCCTAGAAGTACTAGTACAGCACTACCTGTAATATGCAACAGCACTTTAGGTGCTGTAGCTTCAGTGGACTTCAAAAGATCATCACTTCCTCGGCTCATCCAACCTAGAAAAGCCCCCTGCTGGAGGCGCCATTAGCCATCACGATCACTACGGCGTCTCAATAAGCGAAACTCCGGTGTCTTCCTCTCACTTTTTTCCTCGGTCGTGCATATGGTGCTCATGATGTCACTTCTCACTACATCCCTCTGCATCGCCGCCGCTCCGTTTGTGTTTTATAGCGTGTTGCTGGGCCTGGCAACTATTCCCGCCCTTCAGCGACAGTGAGGCCATGCTGCATCCCTACTTGCCATCTCACCGACAATCAATTACTGCTGCTGACGCTCTCAGTGCTTTATATGCGCACAAGATTAATACCCTGTTCCTCTATGACGTGAATGAGCCGACCTACTGGGGCTTCGCTAGCAAGTGCCACTGGCCCAGCAATGCTCGCCTGGCCCGTACATTCTAATACAAGATGCAGAGAACCAAGTAACTCCTTTTCGTCTAACAACTTCCGACAGCGAGTCCATATATGCCTGGCATATTCTTCCGCTCCCCTTGTATTATAGAAACGAGGATGCCATCGCCGCTCAATCATCAGGTCCCAGCAGCAATGTGACAGGAACAGAATCCTTCAAACTTCTCAAGGATGACCCGGAAGCCAAACTTGTTCTCTCATGTAAGTGCCTGTTTCTCGACTATAATTCTTTTGCCGTTGGCTGACGGTGATTCATCAGTCCACGGAGTACGGCACAGCTAGTACCACAATCTTTCTCTATTTGAAGTATTCGGCTCACATGACTTAGAATGCCGGTCACATTGCGCAGGGCTTCCGAACAGAAACGTTTCATGCGCTCACCGATGCAGGCAATTATCACGTCCTATCAATAGACTACCGCGGCTTCGGCTACTCATCCGGTATCCCGAGTGAAGCTGGACTGATTCGGGATGCATCTGCGCTGGTCGACTGGGCCATCGACGTCGCCGGTGTCTCCCCCAGCCGCATCGTGGTCCTGGGGCAAAGTCTAGGCACCGCAGTCGCGAGCGGCGTAGTCGAGAAATATTCTTCCCAGGGAATCGAATTTTCTGGACTCGTCCTCGTTGCTGGTTTCAGCGACCTTGCCACAATGATCAGTGGCTACCGCATCAGTGGTCTCATTCCGCTGCTTGGTCCTTTCAGTTACTGGCCGGGATTTGTCAGGTTGTTGGACCGCTTCATCGTTGACAAGTGGCGATCGGCAGACCGACTTGTCAAGATCGTACGCCAGACAAAAGGTCGTCTTCGGTTAAGTCTTGTGCATGCCAAGGACGACAGCGACATTCCCTATACCGAGGACAGCAAGCTCTTCAGAGCCGCAGCGGGCGAACTTGTGGGTGATATCGACAATGCCGAGTTCAGCGCCATGAAGGAGCAGCGTACCGTTCATAAGGGCAAAGATTCAGCGGTGACGACCTGGAAGGCCGAGCCTAATACCATCATCCGCCAGGAGCTGGTACCGTATGGAGGTATGTATTATTGGGTTCACCATATGTACACTTTTGACCAGTTTCAGGACACAACTACATCATGATCTCTTCTTCCGTTATCATGGCAGTCATGCGTTGCTTCGACGAATAAATTATAGATTTTAATTACCCGGTTAGACTTTGCTTCGTATAGGTAATTGTTTATTGTAATAGTTCAGGTTTTGGAAACTCAACCCTAATGAGTGGCAACGCGGCAGTCTCTTCGCATTTGAAAGGGTATTGAATATAATATTGCTAGTAGAAAATAGCACTTGTCGCGTGTTGCCTATTGTGAATCCTGTTTCTCGTGGCTTGCAGCTGGAGTGCAACCTGTGCATGCATACGGTTCAATGCTTGTATATAGTAGCCTGGCCTGCTGGCTAGTACTAAGAATCGTCAACCCCACCAAGTGCCGATGGACGAGCCGCCGACCAACAACCGCCCATCCACGCTCTTCACCTTCCAACAATCCGGAACCATGTCTTCGAGCGGCAAGACTCCGGCCGATGCCTCCAGCGGCGACAGCAGCGAGAAGCAGACGGCGAGGCAGCTGCAAACGGCGCTTGATGGCCTCTCCCCGCAGCAAATCTCGGAGCTCGTTGCGCTGAACCCCGCGCTGGCGCAAGAAGTGGCCAAGGCGACGGGCACGTCCAACCCCAGCCCCGAGCAGGCGGCCGAGCTTCTCAAGAAGATGAAGCTCGAGGATCTCATGTCTGGTTTCGCGGCGAGCGGCAAAAATGTCAAGGACATGGCGTCCTACAAGTTTTGGGGCACGCAACCCGTTCCGCGCTTCGATGAGGACGACAAGGCCACGCCCGACGGGCCTCTCAAAGAGCAGACCGTCGACGACGTCCCCAAGAAGCCCGCCGATCTGATCGGCGGCTTCGAATGGGTTACAATGGATCTGACAAATGACGAGGAGATCAAGGAGGTATATGAACTACTCAACGGCCACTACGTTGAGGATGATGATTCGACCTTTCGCTTCAACTACTCTCCCTCTATCCTCCGATGGTAAGCGTCAACTATGGGCTTTCTGGGCTGTGGAGGGCACTCGTATACGTGGACTAATCGTGCTCCAGGGCCATGATGGCTCCCGGCTGGGACAAGAAATACCACGTTGGCGTCCGCGCCACGCAATCGCGCAAACTCGTCGCCTTCATCTCCGCCATTCCCGTGCATATCCGCGTGCGCGAGCGTGTCATCTCCTGCTCCGAGGTCAACTTCCTCTGCGTGCACAAAAAGCTGCGGGGCAAGCGCCTAGCACCTGTGCTCATCAAGGAGGTGACGCGCCTCAGTAACCTGGAGGGCGTCTGGCAGGGCCTCTTCACCGCCGGCATCGTGCTACCTCGGCCCGTCAGCACCTGCCAGTACTATCACCGTCCGCTCAACTGGCAGAAGCTGTACGAGTGTGGCTTCAGCTACCTCCCGCACGGCAGCAAGCCGCAGTACCAGGTGCGCAAGTACGCCCTCCCTGACAGCACGACCACCAAGGGCTGGCGGGCAATAGAGGCGCGTGACGTGCCTGCCGTCATGGATCTGCAGAAGCGATACTCGTCACGCTACGACATTGCGCCGCAGTTCACGGATGCCGAGGCCGTGCACTGGCTCGTGCCCAAGGACGGCGCCGAGCAGGTGGTATGGACGTACGTCGTGGAGGACGCTGCCAAGAAGATTACCGACTTCATCTCATTTTACTGCGTTGAGTCGTCGGTGATCAAGAATGACAAGCACAATGTGCTACGAGTTGCTTATCTCTTCTACTACGCGACTGAGACGGGGCTCGCGGAGCCGGCAGACAGGGATGCGCTCAAGACGCGGCTCAATGCTCTGGTGCATGACTCTCTCATCATGGCCAAGAAGAACAGACTCGATGTCTTCAACGCGCTCACGCTCATGGATAACGGGCTCTTCTTGGAGCAACAAAAGTTTGCGCGCGGCGACGGGCAGCTGCACTACTACCTTTTCAACTACCGCACAAAGGCCATCACCAGCGGCATGGACAGCAAGGGCCAGCTGGACGAAAAGAATCTGAGCGGCGTCGGGCTAGTACTTCCGTAAGCGGGGTGTTTATATTTTTGCAGCTTCATAGATGAGCGATAGTTCAGAGACGTGCTGTCCTTGGGATGTGAGCAAAATGAAGGCAAGAAAATCGTATGAATGAAAACGCACGCGAGAAATTTACGACGACGGATACTCAAGAGGTGGGAGATTTGATAGCGCTGCTATTCGCAGTCGGAATGAGAAAGGTGGAAATGAATATATGCGCCATAGACCAGCCACGTAGACAACGGCACTCCTGAGTTGCCTAAATACAGTCTTGCTCTAGAATGAACATGCTACCTACTCTACCAAAGGGAGATTTGAAAAATGACGAATCCGAAATGACCAAGGACAAAATATGTTTGAAGGAAAAGTTTGCCAACAGAAGGGGAGGGTAGAAGAGGTGAGTAGCAACTTCCTAAATCCTTGCGCTTTCCTCCATCTCCATCCATGCCGCCAGGCGATCCTCCAGCAGACTGTTGAGCCAGTCCGGGCGCTCGAGGATGGGCGCGTGGCCCATGCCGTCGACGACGAGCCCGACGCTGGGCTGCAGCAGGCGGATGAGGCGCTCGCCGTTGTTGGCGCCGATCATGCGGTCGAGAGCGCCGTGGACGACGAGGATGCGGTCGCGGCCGACGCGGTCGGCCATGGCGCGCAGCTGGGAGGGCGACTTGCGGTGGCCGAAGACGGCGGCGAGCTGGCATATGAGGCCCTGCTTGGAGAAGGCGTTGGGCGAGACGTACTTTGTCAGCTCCTCGGCCTGGTAGCGCTGGAAATTGCTGCCGAAGCGGCGGTACTCGTCCCCGCCGCCGCCGCCGCCATCCTCGTCGAGGCTCTTCTCCAGCGCGTCGGCCAGGCTACTCGACGGGGACAGGTCGACGCCGCTATCTGTGGGTTTGAGAGCCCCATCCTCCGCCGCCGCCGCCGCCGCCGCGGAGGCGGCGTTCGTCTTTGTGCGGGGCGGGGCGGGCCCGCAGAGGCGGGTGGTGCGCGGGGAGGGCAGCAGGGCGGCCTCGTCCGGGCCGGCGAGCCAGGGCTGGGGGAAGAGGCGGAGGGCGGTGTCGCGGATGACGCGCTCGAGGGGCTTGGGGCGGAGCATGTCGAAGCGGTCGAGGAGGGTGTCGAGGATGGTGCGCTTGTCGCTCTCGAGGGCGGCGGTGGTGCAGAGCAGGGTAAGGCTCTGCAGGCGGGTCGGGTGCGCGCAGGCGAGCTCCTGCGCGATCATGCCGCCGAGAGACATGCCGACGACGTTGATGCAGCGGAGGGAGGAGGCGGAGGAGACGGAGGGCGGGAGGGAGGCGAGCGGCGGCATCCAGCCGACCTGCTCGAGCACCTCGGCCACGTCGGCGGCCATGTCGGTGGTGGTGTAGCGCGCGAGCGGCTTGTCGCTGACGCCGACGCCGCGGTTATCGAGGAGCAGCACCGAGTACCGGTCGGCGCGGTCGTGGCCAAAGTAGCACGTCTGCCGTTGCCAGGCGTTCATGGATGCGGCGAGGCCCATGATGAGCTGCGATACAGGTGTCAGTTTATTTTATTTTATTTTTTTTTCGGTCAAGCCACTTCTCTTCCAAGGATTGAGCTCGTACCACAATCTTTATGGGCCCATGGCCGTGAATCTGCCAGGCGATATCAATGGGCCCGGAGCGGTCCTTGGCGACTGAGGCCTTGCCTTGGCGATCCGGTATGAGGTCCCATTTCGCGCCGGGATATGCGGGGTGGTTGCGCGTCTCTTCGAGCGAGGGAAACCGTAAGGCGCTGCGGTGTTGATGACGACGGGTCATGGTCAGCTAAGACTGTTATCTGGTCGTTGTCCGTTTTTTTTTTCTGGCAAGCGAAAAGGAAAATGAGAGGAAAAGTATGGAGTGAGAGGCTCTCAATATTTCTGTTTGCCGAGGCTAACAACGACCAACACCAAGGGAGGATTGCGGGATTCGTCGTTTTTTGTTTTTGTAGTGGCAAAGCAATAAAGTAGATGAAGGAGAGAAGATCAAGACAAAACTCAATAAAAAGAATTTAGAGGATTTAGAGGACGTAGAGATGGAAGAGTATGTGGGAAGAAAGAAGAGAGAGAGAAAAGTTCAGGACGTACTCGGGAGCCATGACTGTCAGTGGCCTTGGCTGAGGCGCGGGATCAAGGGTAGCACAAACGGGCTGAGGAGATTGGGAGAGGGGGGGAGGGTGCCTCGGGAATGGGACGGCAGCCTCTTTAGGTGGTAGCCGAGTCGGTGAATGAGAGCGCGCGCAATGAAGGAATTGTAGAATTATAGAAGAAAAAGAAAGCGTGTATAAATGCTAGGAGAATAGCATGGCAGAAAAGTAGAGTTTCTTGGTGGCAAACCAACCCCCCCCCCCCCTTGCAAACG
>JAFEME010000173.1:0-51811 GCA_018831755.1 Niveomyces coronatus | reverse complement strand
AAAAACATTTATAGAAAGAATAGATTTTCCTATAGAACTAAATAAAGCATTATATAGATAAAAAGAGATTATTAGCGCTAATCCTAGAGGAGGGGCATAAAGTATACCTTATCTATAAAAATATTAAGATAAAACGACCTAGCGATAAACTTAACTAGAAGAAAATAGGACTATTTATTCTTAAATAAAAACTATTAAATACTAACTATAAACTATTACTACTAAAAAGGATAAAAATATATCCTATATTCTATATTTTATTACTAGAGAAAGCACTAGATAGTGCTATAATTACTATAAAAATTATAATAGAAAATATAAATAAGTATAAAGTAGAAAGGATCCTTAAAGCATAAGGAAATATTAAAAATCATTATTATCTTATTAAATAGAAAGGGTACCTAAACTTAGAAACTATATAGGAACTAATTAGAAACCTTAAAAACTACCTAATAATAATTAAGTAATTCTACTAGATAAAATCTATTCCTAGTCTATTACGCTAAAGGCCCTAGCCTCCTAAATATTTATTACTACTTTAGATTTAAGGATAAGTAAATTAGAGGTAGAATAATCCTTTAGACTATCCTCCTAATCTAACTCTACTATACTATGTTTAAAAAGCTCCTTCTCCTTAGAATAAAGGAGCTCTTTTTATTTATAAAGATAAGTAAGACAACTTAAAGCTTCTATAGCATTATAATAGGCCTAAAGAGCCTTTTCCTAAGCCTTAGCTAAAGCACTCTTAGCCTAACGCTCTTAGGTTTCGACTTTATCTAGAGTAGTAGAGGCGCGCTCTAAAGAAGAACTAATAAATATACTATTATAAGGGCGGCCCTTAAGGGCGCACTTATAATAACGACTAGTAGATTTACTAACTATAGTATAGTAAATGCGTTTATAGTAATATAGTATATAAGGTATAATCTTATTAAGAGAATTAGTACTATAAAGTTTAATATACTAAGTAAGATAAAGACACTCTAAAGTTATATTACAACTAGAAGAAGTATAACTATATAGTTTCTATATACGCCTAGATATACTATTAGAAAGAATAATATAGGAGGGAGAAATTAAAAGTAGGACCTATAAAGAATAATAAGGTCTTAAGGATAAGACTAATAGAGGAGGAGTATTATATTATAAATAATAAAAAGGCAGTATTACTAAGCGGCCTAAGGAAGCGGCTAAGTAAATAATAAGTAGTAACGCAACCCTAAGGGTTATATAACGCGCTTATAAGGATTATATATAAGCATAGTAAGTAGCGCTTACTATAATTACTAGTAAGTAAGGTAATCTTAAATTATAGTAGAGAGATAGATAAGTATATAAAGGATAGAGATTTTAGTAGCTAGGTAGTCTAGATCTCTACTAATTAATCTAAGTAATAGTTTTACTATTAGGAATAACTTCCTAATAGTACTTACTATATACTATAATAAACTAACTTATTAAGTATTAAGCCTGCTTATATTTGCCTAACTTACTTCCTAAGAAACAGACCCTTCTATAACTTAGAATAAGCTACTATTATATTTACTACCTAAGGTAGTAAACTAGGCTAGTGCCTAGTAGTCCTATTCCTTTCTTTTATATTCTAGTTAAGATAGATTAATTAATAATTAAAAAATAATTACTAACGTCTAAACATTAGAATAAGTAGACTAGTCATTCTAACACTTAGGTTTTTATAAGAATAGAATATAATTATAAGTGTTAGATAAGTTAATTAATCTAATTTCTAGTAGTTAAGCTCTATATTCCTAATCTTTATTTTTAATATAGACTATATCTAATTTTTCCTCTAAGAAGTAATTTCTTTCTAGCTTAGAAAAGTAGTCTTTACTATTAGTTATACTAATATTCCTAGTTAATAGCCTATCTCTATTAGTAGCTTAGAGTTTCTATCTTTTAGGTATAGGCTTCTATTATTTCTTAGGGCTTTAGTATTTATTTATAAAGTGCCCTACTTTTCTATAGTTATAATATTTTCCTTTCTCTCTATAAGTAGTATTAAGTTCTATAGGTCCTAGATAAGTTCTATATATTATAGATCCTCTTTATTATTTACTAATATTAGATTAGTTATACTTAAATCTATAAAACCTATTTTATTTTCTACTATATTTAAGTTATTAGGTATAGTTCTAATTATCGACCTTAATAGTGTTTATAATAAATACTTTAATAGTTCTAGGTCGATCCTACTTTAAAATTTTATATTTTATATCTTTATATAGTCTATTATAAGATAATTCTATTTAGCTATTATTATCCTATTTAAGTTTAGTACTAATTTATTAGAATTTTTATATATAATATTAAGTAGATCTAGTTTATTTAAATAACTTAAGTTTATAAGTTATAGTATATAATTTATTTAGGTTACTAAAAGTATTTTTAAGGAGTTATTTAAACTTCTTATAGTCCTTAAAAGCTTTATTAGTTTTAGTTTTCTAATTTATAGAACTATTATTAAGATAGTCTCTAAAGATTAGCTCCTAGTATTCTAATGCCTTACTTATTAGAAGGTTTCTAATATAAAGAATTTAATTCTTAGCTATATTAAGACTATTATTAGCCTTAAGGTAGGCTTTAGCTTAGGTTAAGAAGGTTTTAATATTACCTTTAGTTTTATTATAGCTCTTTAGCTTAGGGAACTTAGGTTAGCTATAATTATTCTTTCCCTTATTAGTTTTAAGTTCTTCTAGCTATTTTCTAAAATATTCTATCTATTATTTTATTTCCTTAATAGGTTTAGCTTATACTATAATAACTTAGGCTAAGGTAGTATTATTACTATTTATAGTATATATTATAAAGGTTAGTACTACTTAAGGTTTTAAGTAACTTACTAAATAGGACTAATTAAAATATAATAGTAGCTTATTCTAATTTATAGAAGAGTTTATTTCTTAGGAAGTAATTTAGGTAAATATAAGTAGACTTAATATTTAAAGAATTAGTTTATTATAGTAAATAGTAAGTACTATTAGAAAGTTATTCCTAATAGTAAAACTATTACTTAAATTAATTAGTTAAAATCTAGACTACCTAGCTACTAGAATTTCTATCCTTTATATACCTATCTAGTTCTCTACTATTCTTTAGATTATTTAGATTATTTATATTCTATAATAATCTTTTCTTACTAGATTATTTTAATAATCTAATAATCTATTATATAACTTTCTTCTTAGTATTATACTAGAACTATAGCTTTATAGTGCACCTACTATAGACTAGCCTTATATAGTATTGTTTATAATATATAGAAATTAGTCTAGAAGGTATTAATAACTATATAACTATAAAGCGTCCTAAGGCACGCTTAGTTACGCTAAAAAGTCCTCTACTTATTCTATAGCTATAATATTAAACTTACTACCTACTAATTAGGCTACTATTAGCGCGTAGAGGAGCGTATTTAATAACCCGCCGACTAACCGACTAATAAGCTAATTACGCTATTAACTACACTATATAATAGGGCACCCTATACGAAGGGGTAGAAATCGATTAGCACTACTAATATACCGATATAGCTAGCTAGCTAGCTAGCTAGCTAGCCCGCTAAAGACTAGCTACTATTGCTACCTTAGAGGCATCGTACCGATAGCGACTATATGCTATACTAAGCACACTAAATATAAGGTTTTACTCTAGGCACTCTAGTTTTTCCTTATATTTACTATCCCCTTAGAAGTTTCTAATAGCTTAATAGCTAAGGAGTATAGTAATAATAATATATAAAAACTAGGTATTTTCTCTTACTATAGCTATAATAAATAAGTATTCTTTCTCTTTTTATCTATACTTTTTATTAACCTACTTTACTCGATCTCTCTTAACCTCTCTTAACTACTTTACCTTTGACTTTTCTACCTCTATAGTAGGTACATCCTTATATACTTACTTTCCTATACTTCTTTATATATCTTTAGTACTTTTATTAACTATTAACGTTATTAACCTAAAGAAGTGCTATTAGAATACTCTAACTCTATGCTATCTAATTTAGACTAACGGCTTCTAGGTTATTATAGAGTGTTTAGTTAGTATATACAGGGAAGTTATATAGGTCTCCCTAGCCTCCTTAGCTTATATAACAATAGTCTATATACTATAAAAGTAAAACAAAATAGACTAACTACTTTAATATATAAAAACTAGTTTTCTTCTCTTACTATAGACATAAATAATAAGTATTCTTTTTCTTTTTATTTATACTTCTTAATCAATTTACTCGACTTTATTCAATTATTTTACCTTTAACCCTTTAACCTCTATAGTAGTTGTCTTTATATATCTATATTACTATGCTCCCCTAAATATCTTTAATACTTTTAATAACTATTAAAGTTATATACGTTAATTAATAGTTTATTAGATACTAGTAATTTTCTTCTTTATTAGTCTTTAAAAGATAGCTATATTAATATATTATTTTATATCGTTTATTATAACAATTTAATAAAATACTGTTTATTACTAAATAAATATTAATATTACTTAGGACTTTGCTTTTATAGTTTATATTTTATAAGTTATAATATAACTTAAGATACTAATAGATATTAATACTTAACTAGATTTGATTTATAATATATTTAAGAAAGAATAAACATAATTATTATAATAGTATTAATAATAAAATAGTTATATATAAAATAATAGAGCATTTCTAACTATTATTATTTTAATTTATATACTTTATTATTAGCTATAGAGATATATAAACTATAGATATATTAGTTTAACTAAAACTTAGTTACTAAATTTAGGGCGATTTAAGACTTTTTCTTTAAAGCTATAGTAGTTGTTATTTGTCGTCTTGTCAAGGCGCGAAGCATTTTTCACAAAATCAACAAAATGTTTTAGAAACGTAGTGCCAGCCCTGTTAAAATCAGAAGTATATATACGACAGTCAGTATGAGACTAAACATCTAGTCTAGAAGTGGTCACCTCATATGTGACTGTTATTCCCCTATCCTGTGACTCGACGTCAACCCGCTGTCCTTGCCGAAAATCAGGCCCGAGAATTTGCTCATCGCTTCGATCATCGCTACGAACGTGCTCACCACCCTTGACATAAACTCTGTTAAACGGACCGCCAATTCCCAACCTCCTCTCCGCCTTCGTAATCGAGTCGCTTCCGTCTGAAATATTATCCTCTTGCGGTTGCCCTGGCCGCATGTTGCTCCCACCAAACGTTTTCAATGCGAAAGATCCTCCTCCACTAGATTGCTCATTATTCTTGCGATACTTGCTTGAGTCTCGAGAAGTTAACTTGTCCAGATATTTTTTGTATAATGGCCGGCATATTGGAATACCAATACAAATCATCGTGACGGCAATCTCGGCGGCTGACCACACAATAAGACCGACAGTATCCTCTACGCCGGAATGAGTCAAAACGCGCCCAACTATGATCGGCTATATTGACTTACTGGAGTAGTTTGTACTAGAAAGCGCTGGCACCTCGACAGTCCGCTTGATACCACACGCGCCAGCTCTGAAGAAATGGTTAGCACACTGTGTAGCACTGTTCAGGGCTTCTTACATGATTCCAAGACTTAGACTAGCGATTATGACAATTTTTTCTCTCTTGTTCATCTGAAGGCTCCAAATAAATAACCATGGAAAGAGCGCGTAGAAAAAGTCGACAATGACACACAAAACTAAGATAGTTAGAGAACACGTCCAAGACTTGTTTGGTGAAACTTACTACAGAGTAGCATTGAGACGGGTGTCGAATTAATATGGCAGTGTCCCTTAATTCGACGGTCCCATAAATACTTTGGGGGAGTGCATTGTAGCCAGAACACAAAGCAAACAGAGATAGAGGCTGCCATTAGACAGCTCATGGATATCCAAATAGCAATATGATGCCACCTGGCGTGGACAAGTCGGAGCAAAAAGAGACCGAGTGACCATTTTGCGACGGCCATACCGACTACCGCAAATGTTTGACCAATCGCTTCGAATAGAATCGCGTTGACTAAGTCCTCAGGATCTTTAATATCAGTCATATTCTGACCGAAGCCGTAGTGTGCAGCGACAGTGGTGAAAGTAGTGTAGAAGACGAGAAACAACTAATGAATTTGTCAATCAAGCTAGTCCTAAGACTTGAGTGGACGTACAAACGCGAGGTTGTAGACATGATCGTCAACCCCGAATGACTTGACAACCCATAATCGAGTATAGATTCGAAGCAATACAAATGTGAAGGTTATAGCTGTCAAGGACCACATGACCGCAATGGCCCAAGGCCCATCGCCCCCAATCGTCATCGCGCAGTTGTACTCGAAACCGTCGGCGATGATGGCATCCAAATCGCAAATGTGTCGGAAATGCAACGTATCTGGCGCAAAAAAAAGGATAGCGTACCACCGTCGGCATCAATCGTGGAAGATAAGTTATTTATCTACTGGAAGCTACGAGTTGGAAGTGTATTAGGGGCGGACCCAACAGATGAAGAAACGTTCATCTAACAGGGAAGAGTTCACTCGATCGTCCTCGCTGTCATGGCCTTGTCACGTGTGTAAGTGCGTTCACAAAACGCCACTTTATCTTTGTTTTATATACATACCCTTGATGCTCAGCGAATGTGACAGAATTGCCCCAGGTGACGCCACAAAACGACAAAGAACGACAACGCGGCAGCAAAGGTATAGTGCCAAGGGATAGACGACAAAAAAAAAACGCTTGCCTCTTTTACCATAGGAGGACCGACAATTCTTTTTGTCCACCCCATAAGTTCTTCTTTTAATGGGAATGAGAGGATGTTTATTCCAGGTCGTCAAGGGCTACCATAGAGACAGCACGGGGATGGTACAAGCGAGCGCTATACCTCCATCCTCGAGACTACAGTACTATACCGCTCTTATCTGTTTCATCTGGGCATCTATTACTACTATTCAAGTATTTACAGGCTAACTATCATGCTATAGAGAACATCATTACTTACAATAAAACATTTCTTTTCGGCTTTTTAACATGATATCAGCTATACAATAAATGTAGATGGATCAACTACGATTACAGGGAGAGCGCTCGTTTTTTTTACCCCCCCTGATGAGAAGTACTGTAGCATGTGGTGGACAAAAAAAGGCGAGCGCTTTGCCCATGCCAATAGGTGTATGGAGCTTTCACTTTTTTTTGTCCACCGCCTCATGTAGTTTGCAAAAAGTATCTCCACTTGTTCCCGGTCTATGTTGATTCTAAGTCTTATAGCAAGGGTTTAGAAACAGGTAAGGTTGTCTTTGGAGTTGCTAACGTTCAATGCCCTCTAATCAGGTCTAGGGATCGACAAAAGCATTGTCGAGCAAAGCTGACGAACATTGGAGCACCCTGCACGGGGCGAATTATTTTACAATCTTCCAGATAGTAGGAAAGGGATTATGCTGGCCACTGTTCCGGTGACAGAGTGTCTCGGCAAGAACCTAGCTTACCGGGGTGTAGGAGACCAAAGCAGGTCGCAAATTCGCCCTATGTTGTGCCAGCGAGAAGCGTCTATCGATATACAGTACGATATACCTGCCGGTTGACCCTATGGCGACCGAAGCGAATTGCTTTACATTAAGCAGGGATGCAAAAAAAAAAAAAGAAAAAAAAAAACAGCATGTATAGCCCGTCTTCTAGCTAATAGGCGGTCTAAGATAGTTCGCCGAGGGCATAACTATAGCAGCGACAATAATGACCGGGTTCAGGTAATTAATATGTTCAAGTTCTAGAAAAGCCGCATAACCTCAAGGCCACTATATTCCGCTAAAAAAAAACTCAAAGTTTTCACAGATTCTCTACAGCAGGCTTTTATTGCAAGCACTAGTTAACAGTCTTCCCGCCTCCCGGCATGCAGTAGTTACCCAAGCGATCAGTTCCTCTTCTCGTGTCCGAGACCTCTTGAAATAAGCCCCAAGAACTCTACCCCTCAGGTGATTTGGTACTGTTTCCTACCGAAGAAAGCCCCCCCCCCCCACTAAGCTGTTGCTACTTAGATCAGGAGTTCGGAGATTAATCATATGTCGTAGTATAATCACAGTCCTAGATACAGTACGGAGTACTACGTTCTGAATCATGCGGACTCCGCGAAAAGCTTTCGCTTGCTGTACCGCACAGTAATGAGATTCCGGTTGACTTCAGGAACGAACGCCACACCTGTCGTATACATACGGAGACCTATAATGATACATTTCCACATTTCGCCACTAAATTGATTGACGCCCCAGAAATGCGGATAACTAAGAAACCTGTTTTGCCTTTCCTGCCATAGGTGTGGACAGAAAAAACACCGAAAAAAACAGCCGACCAGCCATTGAAGAGGATAAAAGTAGTGGCGGTTTTTTTTTGGTCACCGTACGCTACCCCTCTCACAGAAGGTCGTCGCATTTACATGCTACCCCAGTCATCCAACAATGTATGTTTTGATCCAGACAGATACACCGTAGAAAGCACTTTTCCAGTATCTTTGTAGGGATATCAGGACGTTGCAATGATGGTTGTGTCCGTATTAGCCAGACAGTTCAGCTCGGCATACCGCCTCTAATAAATTGATTGTAGGGTTCTATTAGTACTAATATCAGACTCGAGGCTAGGGGACTTGTGGATGTATATGAATTGAAATAGCATGGCGGGTGCTAGCTGGCGTGTTGTGCTGACCACTTTTCCGCGGTGTAGAGCCAATGATCCGCTTTTAGAAGATGCTTAGACAATGGACTGCCCCTTTCCAACTCGCGCTGGCAAGAGGTGGGGTTTCTACCCAAGACCAAAAAAATGCGACGGCTCTATGCATTGCTAAAGTATGGTCAACTCACTTCAATCGATGAAAGGAACTTGCGGCGTACATCTGCCGGCGGTGGATGAAAAAAAAAATTAGCACTTTCCCCATGCCAGAATGTGTAATAACGCGTTCGCGTTTCTCTTCTTATTCGTCTCATGACCTCGTCTAAAACATCGCCACATGTACTTATTTGTCTCTTCGTAGAAGATCATTGCACTCCCCATTGGCAGCAGCACATACCCAGCTAGAAATCGAGATTTGTCCGTCCAAAAAGTAATTCATTGACTACTAATAGACCGGTTTCGATTAAAGGGCATCCCAACCCAAAACAATGGCCTGTTAAGGGGCCAATATTTTAGCTTGGTACTTGTCACATTGTGGCTGGAAGGAGCAATACTACCGGGCTGGATAATGCTTTATTTCAGTTCTTCTCCAAAAGTGCTCGTGGTCTATTATAACCAGTCACAAACCCACACGAACGGCTTTACAGTGTGCCCACCCTGCCCTTGTCGCCTTCAAGGTTATATGGTCGACCATGTCCTCTCTTGATGTCATTTACGACCTGTCGACTATAGCCTGGGATTCGCGACACACTGCTTTCGAGATCCACCTTGGTTATGAGTCTCGTCAACATCTCCTTTGCTGTTCTTTTCCTACATCGCTCAGACTTCAAGACCATGGCCACGACCGTGATCACTGTCCCTGCTCTCAGCATCATTGCCTGGTGGATTGTGACTTATTTCATTTCTCCCTTGAGAAAATACCCTGGACCGAGACTTGCTGGTATGTTATGGTTCAATAGCCTTGTATGTTCGCTGGCTGACCATCAGCCTGGACTAATCTATGGCGTTTGGTCACGGTGAGAAGCGGAAACTATCATGTTACAATTAAGAAGCTTCACGAGAAATACGGGCCTATTGTCCGCATTGGGCCCAACACTCTGGACTTGGACACACCAGAGTTGATCAAGACACTTTATGGAACCGACGGTAAATGGCGAAAGGTTTGTGTGTCAGTTTCCTGCGCATGGTTGAAAAGTGCTCATATGTTCCAGACTGAATTTTACCACAACAATAGTGCTATTGTCAACGGCAAAATCACATACCATCTGTTCAGTACTACTGACCAGTCTGAACACGCCCGGATGAAACGACCCATTGTCAAGTACTATTCTCAAAGCAGCGTCATCGGTCTTGAACCCCTGTTCGACAACCTCATCCGCGACTTTTGCGCTCATTTGGAGAAGCGTTTCATGGTCAACACTTCCACCGAATGCGATCTTGGAGAATGGATAGGCTTCTGTATGTCTTGCTTGACATTTATACACTGCTTAAACTGACCATGGAAGATTCTTGGGATACGAATGGTGCTGCGTCTTTCAGTCAACGATTTGGCTATATGGATAAGGGCTATGACTTCGACGGGACGATAGCTACTGCCGACAAAGCTCTTGACTAGTAAGTTACCTATCGCAATGTCATGAGCAGTGCGCCTTTAACTCACACAGAGCAGTTTTGCAGCCGTTGGCCAAATGCCATTTTTGGATTTCCTCTTCGATAAGAACCCCATAATGCGAATCGGCCCCCCAAACCTAGGAAACGTGACTCGCATCTCTTTAGAGCACTTAACTGCTCGTCTGCAAGGGAAAGACGTCAACTACGATGCTAAGGTTCCTGATTTCCTGCAACATTTTATCGAGTCTAAGGAGACGCACCCTGATTTGGTCAATGACGGTATCATCATGGGCTACCTTCTTGTGAACCTACTTGCCGGGGCCGACACCACTGCTATCACTATACGAGCCATTTTCTGGTACATTTTGCATAACCCTGATGTAAAAAAGAAACTTGAAGAAGAGATTCTTTCTGCTGGTCTCTCCGATATCGCTTCTTTCAGCTCCGCCCGTGCTCTACCTTGTAAGTCACGGTCTTCGCACCCTCATCCATTTAACTATCTCATCTAAGGGAATAGATTTGGAAGCTTGTACCCGTGAGGCCATGCGAATGCATCCTGGTGTTTGTATGTTGCTCGAGAGGTACGTTCCCGAGACGGGCTTGGAACTTCCTGACGGACGCTTGGTTCCGCAAGGCGTCGCGGTCGGTATTAATCCGTACGTGGCTGGTCGCAATAAAAATGTCTGGGGTGAAGATGCCGACACATACCGCCCCGAACGCTGGCTCCAGAAACACGGCGAGACCGATGCGGCCTTCAAAGAGCGTCTGCGCCTTTACAATGCCTCCGATTTAACCTTTGGTGGCGGTTCGAGAGTCTGCATAGGACGAAATCTTGCTCAGCTGGAACTTTATAAAATCGTTGCAACTTTGATCAGCAAGTACGAAATTAACCTGGTTGATCCGCACGCGCCTTGGAAAGTGACAGGGAGCTGGTTTCCTCGTCAGAAAGGGCTGAGATGCTATTTAAAATTGCGGTGTTGAGTATCATTCGCAGAATCATAAATGACAAAGTCTATTACAATCCAGCTACGCTAGTTTCTGTATTGATGTCGACACTGTTGACGTTGCGCAGCGTGTTACGATCGTTGCTGAGGTCGATGATTACCTACTTCGCAACCATGTGGGGGACAAAAAACATCGCCGACCCTGCTAAAAAAGGAGGTCTGCTATCGCCACCACCACCACGTACCTTAACGGCTAGAATTATAGTTAGAATGTAACATAATATCCCTAAAAAAGCTGCTCTCTAAGGCGTATATTAGTTTATGACTGATAAAGGCATTTAGGTAACTTATTATAAGCTATATAAGTACTTCTAAGTCTTAGTAAAGTAGGGCTAGGTTATTCTTAAAAACCCTAATAGTAGCGCCTACTATATACGTTATAATAGGCCTAATAAGCTAGAAATAAGAGGCTAAAAGAGGATTATAAGTAAGGCTAATCTCAATTCTATAGAGGGCCTTTATAATTATAAGGGCTTTACGGCACGCTAGCTGCTATAGACTACTATAGCCCTTAAGGCAGCCTATAAGCCTCTTAAGGTCTTAAGCTATATAATACGCCGCTAGCTCGCTAAGTAAGGCATATATAAGTAAATTGCCTAATAGATTAACTATATATTACTAGCTCTTACTAAGTAATAGCTAGCCTAGGCAGAGAATGTAAAGGCTCTTAGGTCCTAGTTAAATAACTAGTATAAGGTTATATTCTCTAATAAGAAACACTTTAGCTTTAGTAGTAAGGGAAAGGTATATATTATAAGGAAAGAGGGCACTTATAACGACCTAGGTTATTTCTAGGAGCGCTAGGAGCCCTATAAGCGGGACTAAAAACGTCTCTACGCCTAGGCTGCTATTAGGTATGATTTTAAGAGCCCTCTTATCTAGTATAAAGTCTCTAGGAATATAAATAATAAGATAAGTTAGAAAGTGTATCTTAAGACGATTTTTAAAGGCTATATGAAGAGCCTTATATACGATTTTAAGGCTAAGGGCAGGCCTCTCGTCCCTAAGGAAGATAGTAATAGTAGCTATAGGCTGGGTAAAAATAACCTAGTTAGGGACTAGAAGAAAAAATATAGCTTATAATACTTTTTTAATTACCTTTAAAACCCTAATCTATCGCTAATTAAAAATTACTAGCTAGTAGTTATAAAGATTATTATAAGTAGCTACACTAGGATATTAATACCCTCTAAAAGCTAGCTAAGGAAGCCTAGGCCTAGCTATACTAATCGACTATTAATTCCTAGATTAATTCTATACCCTCCTAGCTTAATAATTATATTGAACTCTAAGGTAAATAGACGTCTTAGTAACTATACTTAATTATGCTATTTTTCCTATAATTTTCTATAGTAAAAGTAAGGTAATAGAGGTAATTTTCTATTAAGGCTAGTTAAGAAAGCAGAGTCGGCGATGTTTTTTGTCCCCTACATGGCAACCTCGCTGAACCCGAAGCATACTGCGGTTTGTCGTGATTCTGTCTAGGCCTAGCGCTGTTCTTTTTTTTTTTTAAATTCTAGAGAAAGTCTCCCTAAATCTATTTAGTCAAACTCTTTCTTATAATAGGTAACTCCTATCTAGAGTGAACGGCTATATATAGTGTATCTATTTAGCAACCGATAGTCTAGAGCAGCTTATCTCTAAGAAACAAGGTACTTTAAACTATCTACTACATAGTAGTAAATAGGGGGCTATTAATAGTTGACTTATAGATAGCAATATTTAATAGCCTAGCATTATTTTTTTCTACTATGATTTATAAATAAAATAGTATAGTTCTAAGTATCTTTAAAACTATAACCTATTTTTATAGACATTCACCGCTATATCTTATCTTAAAACAACGCGCTATATAAATATAGCGAGGTTCGCATAGACAGGTATCCTTTTTATTAGTCGTAAAAACCAAGCCATAACGTAAGAACAATAGGCATTTTTATAAAGAGAGGACCATCTTAATAGTAGTAGATATAGTTTAGATATAGTATATATAGTAGGTCATAAGTACTTCTAAGTAAATGCTTAAATCTAACTAAAACACTACCTTTTTAATAGCTTATTATAATAGTAGCTTATTCTAAGTCATAGAGAGGTCTATTTCTTAGGAAGTAAGTTAAGTAAATATAAGTAGGCTTAATACTTAATAAGTCGGTTTATTATATAATATATAGTAAGTACTATTATAAATAAATTTTTAATAGTAAAACTATTACTTAGATTAATTAGTAGAGATCTAGACTACCTAGCTACTAGAATCTCTATCCTTTATATACTTATCTAGTCCTCTACTATTCTTTAAATTATTTAGCTTATTTTATATTCTTTAATAGTCCTTTATAACTAGATTATCTTAATAATCTAATAATCTATTATATAACTTTCTTCTTAGTATTATACTAGGACTATAGCTTTATAGTACGCCTACTATAGACTAGCCCTATATAGTGTTATTTATAACACTTATAGCTATTTATCTATAACCTAAGTAAATTCTATAATATTATTATTACTATACTCCTTAGCTATTAATCTATTAGGAACTTCTAGGGAGATAGTAACATAAGGAAAAACCAGAGTGCCTAGGGTAAAACCTTATATTCGGTATGCTCGGTATAGTATATAGTCGGTATCGGTACGGTGCCTCTAAGATGGCGATAGTAGCTGGTCTTCGGCGGGCTGGCTGGCTAGCTAGCTGGCTGGCTGGCTGGCTGGCTGGCTGGCTGGCTGTATCGGTACGTTGGTGGTGCTGATCGATCTCTGCCCTTATGTACGGGGGTGCCCTATTGCGCGGTGTAGTTAACGGCGTAATTAGCTTATTAGTCGGTCGGTCGGCAGGTTATTAGATACGCTCCTCTACGCGCTAATAATAGCCCTATTAGTAGGCAGTAAGTTTAACATTATAGCTATAGAATAAATAGAGGACTTTTTTAGTATAACTAGGCGTGCCTTAGGGCGCCCTATAGTTATATAGTTATTAATACCCCCTAGACTAATTCCTATAGTGCCCTTAGCTAGGTTTAAACTAGTAAACTTATATGCCTACCCCCCTAAATAGGTAATATAAGGCTAACCTTAATAGATAACTACTCTACTATAGAGGCTACGTAAATTCTATAATAATTAAAGTTCAGTAGTAGATTAGAAAAATAAAGTAGATTATAGATAATTTTAAGCAACTATAGTATATTATAGGTAATTCTAAGTAAGTATAATTATAAAGAAAGTAATTACTTTATAATATAAAAATAGTTATAGTCTTTAACTAAGCCTTAATAACTTAAATTTAAGGGATATAACCTAATTTTAGTATAATTAAAATTTTCTAATTCTTAGCTATATAATAGTATAGAAATTATTTAATCTAGACTAGTAGTTCTTAAGTTATCGTAGAGTATTAAGATAGTATATATAGGGAAGCTATATAGGCCTCCCTAGCCTCCCTAGTAGTCTCCCTAGCTTATATATAAAAGGCTATATAATATAAAAAGTAAGGAAAGATAGATTAGCTACTTAAATATATAAAGAATAGCTATTTACTCTTACTATAGTAATAATAAATAAGTATTCTTTTTTTTTATTTATATTTCTTACTTATTCAATTTGTTTAATACCTCTCTTAACTATTTTACCTTTAACCTTTCTCCCTCTATAGTTAGTATATTCTTATATACCTTTAATACTATACTTCCTTATATATCTTTAGTACTACTATTAACTATTAAAGTTATTATACTTTAATATAGCTTTCTACTTATTAAGGTATAACTTTAATAGTTAATAGTAGTACTAAAGATATATAGGGAAGTATAGTAGCATAGGTATATAAGGAACTACCTACTATAGAGGGAGGAAGGTCAAAGGTAGGAAGTTAAGAGAGTTAAAGGAATTAAAAGAATTAAGTAAGTAAGAAGTATAGATATAAAAAGGAAGAATACTTAATAATTATTACTATAGTAAAGGGAAATAGCTATTCTTTATATATTTAAGTAGCTAATCTACTTTTCCTTACTTTTTATATTATATAGCCTATTATATATAAGCTAGGATAGCTGCTAGGGAGGCTAGGGAGGCCTATGCGGCTTCCCTATATACACTACCTTAACACTCTACGATAACTTAGGAACCGCTAGTCTAGATTAAATAATTTCTATACTATTATATAGCTTAGAATTAGAAAATTTTAATTATACTAAAATCAGGTTATATCCCTTAAAATTAAGTTATTAAGGCTTAGTTAAAGACTATAACTATTTTTATATTATAAAGTAATTACTTTCTTTATACTACTAAATAGCTTACTATATTTTAAGTATCCTTTAGGAATCTCTATTATATTAGCCTTAGGCTCTTAAGTATTTATATATATTCCTAGAGGCTTATTATAATTTAATTAAAGTGTTTTTATCTTTAGGCTACTTTTATTATTATAATTATATCTTAGTATATTATACTAAAGCTAGCTAGTTCTCTAGTTAACTTTAGGATTACTTACCTATAACTAAGATATCTTTAATATAATGTTATATTATAAGATTATTATAATATATAATATAATATAGTGTTTTATACCTTATATATAGATAGGAAGCTATATAACCTTTATTTCTACTTATTCTTAGTTATACTTTAGTATACCTTTTTCTAGAGTTATAAGTTAATAGGGCTTATCTTTAGTTTTCTTATATAATTTAAATCTATTAATAAGATTTAGTAAGATATAGTTTCCTTATACTCTACTATCTATTATCACCTAGGTTTCTTTTCCTACTATTATAATAGTAATAATAAGATATTTATATCTACTAATATTTATAATATATAGAGACTAACTAGGTCTTTATTAAAAGAAAGGCCTTAATTACTCTAATAGCTATCTTTTCCTAATTATTAATTTATCTCTTATAGTATTTAAAAATTACTTAGTACCTTTAGAGCATAGGAGTATAGTGTAATAGTAGTTTATTCTAAGCTATAGAAAGGTCTATTTCTTAGAAAGTAAGTTAGGTAAATATAATTAGGCTTAATACTTAAAGACTTAGTTTATTATAGTATATAGTAAGTACTATTAGGAAGTTATTCCTAATAGTAATACTATTACTTAGATTAATTAGTAGAGATCTAGACTATCTAGCTACTAGAATCTCTATTCTTTATATACTTATCTAGTTTATTACTATTTTTTAGATTATTTAGATTATTTATATTTTATAATAATCTTTTATTACTAGATTATCTTAATAATCTAATAATCTATTATATAACTTCTTTCCTAGTGTTATACTAGGACTATAGCTTTATAATGCGCCTACTATAGACTGTCCCTATATAGTGTCGTTTATAATACTTAGCTTAGGTTATAAAGATTTAAATATCGCCTTTAGTTCTATTATAGCCCTTAGGCTTTAGGAGTTTAAGTCGTCCTTCTTACCTTTCTTATATCCTTAGTTTTTTTAGTTATATTATAAGCCTATCTATATACTTCTATATATTTTTAATAGTTTAAATAGAGCGTATAATAGCTTAGGTTAAATTAGTTATAGTACTATTAAAGTAAATATTATATAGATTAGTACTACTAAAGGTTTTATATAATTCACTAAATAGAACTAATTAAAATATAATAATAGCTTATTCTTAGTTATAGAAAGACCTATTTTTTAAAAAGTTAGTTAGGTAAATATAAGTAGGCTTAATATATAAAGAGTTAGTTTATTATAGTATATAATAAGATTATTAAAAAGTTATTTCTAATAGTAAAACTATTACTTAGATTAATTAGTAGAGATCTAGACTGCCTAGCTATTAGAATTCCTATTTCTTATATACTTATCTAGCTCTCTACTATTCTCTTAGTAATCCTTACTATTCTATATAGCTTAGTATACTTAGTATTAAATATATAGATCTAACTAATCTTACTAGGTAATTATATAACTTCTATTTATATTACTCTAAGTCACTTATATTATTAGGGGTCGGGCTATTATTATAGGCCGCCTTCTTTATTATTTTTATTTATAATACTAAGATTCTATTATTACTCTATATATTATATATAAAATAACTATTTTTATTAAGTATTCCTAATTAAATAATCTATTAAAAATATAGTGTTATAGTAGGATTTATATAGTTGCTTAGAATTATCTATTATCTACTATAATATAAAATATATTTATATAGGCTTATTATATTATATATATAGTACTAAAGAAGATAAGCCTAGGTAGAGAAAAGTGTTTTTACTAGTAAGAATTAATTATATAACTAGCACTACTTTAAGCTAGCTCGCTCTTATTTTTTTTTCAATATAGATATAGGCCTAGAGATCTAATTTTAATATAATATTCTATTATTTTTTATTATTTTAATTTTTATATATATTAGGAGCTAATTAAATAAACTACTAAATATAAAGTAAAACTCTATATAGGCTTTTCTATTAATGATTTATCTTTAAATTTCTAGTGAAACTTATTAATACAATGAAGAACTATACTCTACGTTATAGAATGCTTACTTTTAAATTATTCCTTTACTGTTGTCTCCCCACTACGTGTTTTCCGCAAAGGCCGGTGGTTTTAGTTTGCGACTCTCTTTTCGAATACTAGACTTATCAACATTTACGGGCCACCTAGGTATATTCACGTCGTCATGACTAATGATAATTTTCGAGTCGCAATTTTGCAAAACTTTTTGACGTCTGAAAATGGTGGCCAATACATGCTTAAGAATATCTCCAAGCTTGTGCTCGCGTCAAGCCCTAATGCTCGGATCGAGGTGTATGCACCGATTGAGGGGGACGCATTCCCTGACCCGGCGGTATACCGTCTTGTTATCCTGACTGGAGGCCCGTTTAATCTTTCAGGGCCCGATCGGCCCCTATGGGTGACTGGAACTCTGGATTTTATTAGGTCAATCACTAGAACCACGGGCAAAACAAAGTTATTGGGTATTTGCTGGGGCCAGCAAGCAATTGCACTGGCGCTTGGTGGCTCTATTAATGAGTCACAACGAGGTTTCTGTGTGAGTTTACGTTCTTCGTGAAATGAAGCCCCTGTATAGTGACAATATCAGATGGGTGTTGAGTGTATCCCACTAACACCGGCCGGCGCAACATTCTTTGAGACCAAGTCCTTGGTGAGTGGTATCAAATTTCCCATCTCTTTCCAGTTGGGAACGGCCAATTAATGGTAGATAGGAGATACACAAGCAACATATGCTAGTGGTGACTGATATTGGTCCGCATCTTTCTTGCCTAGGTCTTAACAATGAGATCCTGCTGTCAAAGAATAACCAAATACTCACATTTCAGGGTCATCCCGAGATGGATTCAGTCCTTTCTCAGACATTGATTGGAATTGAAAATGCCGCATACGTTTCGCGACCAGCTCTAGATTCAACAATCAAGCCTATCAATTCCTTCCATGACGGCGAGTCTATTTTTGTAAGAATTATGCAATGGGCTTTGGAGGACCTATGATGCTGTGGGGTTGGACAAGAAGGCTCGGAGCTTTACTTACACTCGTACTGGGATCTTATAAAGTCGTCATTTTTGTTACTGAAACCGATCATCATCATTGACCAGGGTTTTTATCGGGACGGTCAATTACTAAAAGCTACCGAATTGTGCACGCTATACAACTAACTTGCAAAAATGCGGAAATACATAGACACGTCGCACATCACCGAATACTGATATACTCCATAACTACAGTTTTGTAGGTTGTCTGCTCGGTAATGATAATATCAATTATTCAAAAGGTATCATGCATCGGCCTCTCTCTACTGTGACGAAGAGAGTCAACCTATCTTGTCGCGCAGCGCACGTGTATTGAAATGACAGAGAAATCATTTAAGAGCAAGCTGCCGGCAAAGGTGCAATTTTTGTATGTAGAGATTGACATCAAGTCCGTGAATGGTGATAGTGACGTCTTACTAGCCCCTAGGAGATGGTTCTCTATCGAAAAAAACATCATGAGAGATATCTGCAAACCGCCTCGTCACCTGACAAACTTTCTATGACTTCGCTGAAGTAGCCAGCAACATAATCTGCCGACTCGCTGTCTAAAGTCTGTTCCGATACGGTAATTTTGATAGTCAAGACTGGACCATTGGGTATGACAAGAACGTTGGCTGTAGGCGACGCTCTATTTGGTAGACTATACAGCGTTGTCTCGGAGACAATACCATCAAAAGAACAGGTCGACTCATCATGGTTGCTAAAGTTTTGAAACCGAACAAAACTACCAAATTTCGTTCCTGGTGGCCAAGATGTACAGTTCTTTCCGATCTCACCAAGACCCAAATTTTCGACTGGCATGGTCTGAATATGTTGCTCCTGAACTTGAGTAAGAAGGTCAAATTTGGTGCAACCCGCAGGTAACTTGACTCGCACGGGAATGATGTTGATGCAGGGACCAACTATACGATGTTCACGTGCAATTCCAAGACCTCGACCATGGACGACTTGGCCAAACACGACATCATCCAGACCTTTTTGACAACTGGTTTCTCCATTGGATGAGATAAATAATCGAGAGAGTGTGATTGCCCATGCTGATTTTACCAATGTTGCTAAAGTTATTCCCGGCGGAGGATAAATTGCTAATGTCTCAGCCACCGCGGTAATCGTAACTGCCTTTTCCAGTCCCGTACCAATCATTGGCTGTTTGTCTTTCTCGACGGCATCCCAGTTTGGCCAGAACTTGCGGCTCAAGATTGTCATTGACGCATCTTCCAGGACTTTTCTCCAGATTTTGTAAGTTTCAGACGTCTTACTTTTCCACACATGCCGAATGTGGTCCGAAAATTGTGCTGCAGTCTGTATCTGTTTACCACTGTATGCCTCACTAAGATCATTGCAGATGACTCCTATAGAAAGGCCATCAAAGAGTGCATGAGGCAGACGTAGAACGAGAATTTTCTCTAATCCTTTCGTAGTCACTAGTTGAGCCTGAAATCCCTCTTCACCGTTTATGGGAAATCTCGTGGCTAGCGAGTCATCCGCACAATGCCTCTCCAAATCATGAACATCCGCAAAACGAATAAAATTGATTGGTGTACTCCGTAGAGTCAATTGCATGATCGAATCATCTTCTTTTGTGTAGAAAACACTGCGTAATATGGAATGCCTCTGGACAAGTTGATTGCATGCGTTCAACAATCTGACTTCATTGATCCCTGCCGACAATGGAATCCAGAGGTACCTATTGTAAAAATTGTGTAGAGTCATTTGCTGAAACTCGGTAGCCGGCAGAATTTCTAATGCGTTTCTAATGATTTTCTGTGGCAAACGTCTGGGTAGGTTGCCAACATTGGCGTCGCATTCGTGTGCAAGATGAATGCCTTGCCCAATCTTCTTTGAGGCTTTTGCATCATCTTCCATAGCGGTAGTAGCTAGTGCAATTTTCGCAATAATTTGGTGAGTGAAAATCCCGGCCACACTAACGTTGATTCCTTTGCGCCTAGCAAGCATAGAAACACGCATCGCTGAAATCGAATCGCCGCCGATGCTGAAAAAATTGCTCATCATCGGTATCGTGGAAGCATCAACATCAAGAGCCTCGGCAACAACCTGCCGAACTTCGTGGCTCCGTGTAGAAATTGGACCTTCTTCTAAGATGGTGTTTTTATTTCTGAGCTGGTACGAATTGAGTTTCTCGAACGGCCAGCGCCCGAATTGCTCCCGCAGAAGTCGTCGGTTAATTTTTCCTGATAAACTTAGAGGAATACTGGCCAGTGGTATAAAGAAAGAAGGAACCATGTATGGTGGAAGAAGTTGTCGTATAGAAGCTTGCACTTCCTCAATGTCAGAATAATATTGATCGACAGGTTGTTCGATCAGCTGTAGCGCATCATCGCATGACTTGTCCGCATCAAGAAGTTTTCCCCAGCCATGCTCTTGTCGAGGGCATACAAATGCAACTAGCGTGGCTTTATTGTGATGTTCCAATATTTTGACGCATTCTACCGTCGCTATTTTGATGCTTTTGCTTGACGAGATGATGCAATGCTCAACCTCTCCCACTTCAAGTCTTTGCCCATGTAGTTTGACCTGGTCGTCCTTTCTGCCGAGAAATAGAAATGAACCGTCTATCATCTGTCTTACTAAATCCCCTGTTTTGTAAATTCTTCCAGACTCGGATCGTATGTCAGAAAGCCATGATGGGTTCTTGATAAAAACAGAATTTGTCTTCACCGAGTCATTGATGTATCCTGACGACACAACCGGGCCCTCAACGAGCAATTCGCCGACTGAGCCTATGGGCATCAAGCAGTCATGAGATTCCGGGTCAACTACCCATGAAGCAGCGCCAAAACTTCGACCAATGTTAGTACAGGCAGTATCAGGGAAAATACGAGTGATATGAGAGATCACAGTGCACTCCGCTGGCGCATACATCCCGAACAGATTCACCCTGCCAGCCCAGGTGTCGACAATTTTCTGTGTGAGCGGCTCACCGGCAGACGCCAAGACCTTCAAATTTGGCACATCTTCTGGATCGAATAAATTGATGACAGAGGGCGTCAGAAGTGCCCATGTAGCGTTCATATCGCTAGCTGCTTTGGCTGGATTTTCTTTACGGGCTTCTTCATCAGGCACACAAACGCACCCGCCCGCAGACAGAGTGAAAAGAATCTCCCCGATGCTGATATCAAATGCATACGACGCGAAGTGAAAAACACGACTTTCCGAAGTAAGCATTCCATGATCGCGCATTACTGCAGCACTCGTAGCAATAGCACCGTGAGAGAGCACGATACCTTTTGGCATCCCAGTGGAGCCAGAGCTAAAGACAACACAAGCAGGAGATTCCTTGGTAAGGACAACCTCCGGTAGTCTAAATGAGGTGACAGTCGTCTGATTGCTCATACTCGCCATGTACTTCATATGATTGAAGAAAATTACCGGAAGTTGAAGGCCTTGACTCGCATCTGCGTGCTCTTCGGCAGTAATGACTATTCTGGCGACGATTTTTGAACACATAGTCCGTAGCCTCTGTACGGGATGCGACATATCCAAAAGAACGAAAGCAGCGCCTATTTTCAAAACTGCCAGTACGATGACCGGAACCCAGGGTGAACGCGCTAACAAGAGTGGCACGAAATCACCTGGTCTAATTCCAGCATCGATGAGTTCGAGTGCAAACTGCGTGGAGTACACATCGAGCTGATTATATGTCAGTTCCACATCTGCAGAATGAATTGCCGGTGCCAGAGGTTGAGTAGTACATATATGACGAATATGTTCATGAATTTGAGTTTTTGTGGCTTTTGGAAGCATAGCGTTCCACTCTCGTAACAGTTCCAGGTCTTTCGGAGGCAATAGGTTTAATTCGGATATTGTTTTTGTATCAGACGACATCAGTTGGTCAATTGTATGCGCCATCTGCTCTATAATGCGACTTCCAGTAGCGGAAGTCATGTTTGCAGAGTCAAAGGCTAGTTTGATGAATAGCCCATCGGTTTCCGGGCGACAAATGAGAACCAGCGGATACCCGAATACGGCGCCGATATTATCAGACGAGCCTTCACCGGGACCTTTTTCAAAAATGCTAGATGTCTTCTGCGACTCAGATCTCTGTACCACGAGTAGATTCTGAAAGTTGCATGCTTCAGCTGCATCCGGGCTCGCTTTTCGAATTTGGGACAAGCCAGTCTGCTCGTGGGTCATCATATTCGCGAACTGATCTTGCACGTGCGATAGCGCCTCATGTATATATTGGTCGGTCTGAATTTGAATTCGCAACGGTAGCGTCGCCAGTGTCGGTCCGCTCACTTCGTCGATCTCGTCGACATTGGCATTACGACCGCTCACTGTGACTCCGTACACCACATCTTTGCTACCCGTGTGGCGCCATAGCACAAGGGCCCATGCTAGCCGTAGTATTGACGATAGCGTATGCTTGTTACGTTGTCCTTTTTGAAAATGAAGCCGGTGCTCTAAGGTTATGTTTTGGCCAGTCAGGATGTGGTTTGTCTTGGCGTCAACTGTCGGAAAATGTGCAGTCTGTAAGTCTCGAAATTCGTGGCGCCAGAATTCTACTGTGCCTATAGAATTTGGTTTCATTAGATGGGCAATGAATGAACTGAATGGCCGTTCTTGAAGGACATCCCCTGTATAGGCTCGCTCTACCTGCGCTAGTAACAAGCCAAGCGACCATTCATCGAATAAAGAATGGTGAATGTCCAACCGAAAAGAATCATCATTGGCGTAGAAATAGATGAGTTGGCCATTTTGTATGTCAATCTGCCTCAAGTTGTCGTCCGACACGGATGCAAGATACTGCCATGGTATTTCGTTTCTCATGACAACCTGGAAAAAGCCATACACTGTTTGCACGATCTTGGTTCGAAGGATTGGATTGTTTATCCACGTTGAGATCCAAGCATTCTTAAATTTCTCTTTGTCAATAGTTGCCGCCAAAGGCCATGTGTAGCTTCCAGTATATGCTCCCGGGTTCTGGGCTGTCAAGGCTATCAAGCCCTCTTGCATATGCGTGCATGGGTATACGTCCTCTATATCGGCGTTGCTGATTCCTGTCTCTTCCATAATCATATCGACTACATTTTTTCGGTTCGATATAAGAGAAAATGGCGCAGGATATGCTGTTACCGACTGAGATCTCTTGTCTTCAACAAGAGCAAGTAACATTTGCCTGAACGTAGATGTCCTAAAAATTTCTGAAACCGATATTATCAAACCCTTGCGTCGCAGGCTGGCAGACAACTTGATTGCGGCAATCGAGTCTCCGCCGCGTCGGAAGAAACAGTCATTCTGCGATATGCTAGTTTCTTGTATGAGCAAGACATCCGCCCATGTCTGGCTCAACATTCTCTCATCGCGTGTGACTACTATTTGATCGTCACTCCGAACAGATAAATTTTGAGTTTTGGCCCGACTTTCTCGAAACATATGCTCTGCCGTCTGTTGCAAAAGACGTCTGTGGATCTTGCTGGATGTCGTGAGCGGCATTCGTTGCAAACAAATGAATTCCTCTGGAATCATATGTTTCGGCAATTTTTGCGAAAGCTGTTCCCTCAGAATGGTTTCCACATTTTCCATGTTCTGAATTTTATCCGAATAAAGGCGAATCGGATTGATTTCCTCCCTTGAAGAACTCATGCCGAGAAATGCGACGAGTCTTTTCGTATTGCCCAAACCGACTTGAGCCGCAACGACCGCAGTATGAGAATATCCTGAAGTTTTTACCTCGGTACACGAAGATAAGTGATACTCGATTGATGTTAGTTCAACACGTTGTCCATTGATCTTGATTTGATGATCGACCCTGCCAAGAAATGTTAATGAACCATCAGGATTGTACCGTACGAGATCACCAGTGTGGTACACGCGATTCCAAACACGGTCTGCATCAAAGTGTGGTTTCAGCGCGCTTCGCCACATGGTATCTGCTGTGAAATGTAAATTTGTTCGCTCCTGGTCTCCCACATAGCCACGAGCAACAGACGGGCTTTCAATGACAAGTTCTCCTACAGCGCCAATTGGCGCCAGTTTGTCACGTTGATCGATTGAAACAACCCACAAAACTGATCCGCTTCCGAAACCAATGTTCGATGGGGACTGTCCCTCTTTTATGTTTGATGCTAGAGAGGCAATTCCGGCACTCTCACTAACACCGTAAGCATTATAAAGCCGCACATGTCCGGCCCATGTAGATATATGATTGTCGGCCATTTGTTCCCCGCCTAGAATCAGCCCTTCAAGACTAGGACATGACGTAGGACTCAGAGTACTCGCCATAGAGGGTGTAAGACTTGCTAAATGAATGGAGTGGCGATTGATGAAGTCGGAGAGGTCATTCAGACGATCCATCTCAGAGGGGATACAAATACGTCCGCCGAACAACAGAGTGATAAGTATGTCTCTATTGCTGACGTCAAAGGTATATGAAGCAAATTGCAGCACCCTTGTTTCGGGTTTGACAAAGAGCTTTCTACCATTGACGATTGCCATGGTATAAAACGCGGAGTGTTCCGTGATGATGGCTTTCGGAGTGCCGGTTGTCCCAGATGTGAATGTAATATACATCGCATGTGAAACGCTTGATTGGGCTGCCGTAAACAAATGGACGTCGCCGACTGACGAAGACAACTTTGCGTCGAACAGTCTTCCATCGACTTGAACAACCTTGCTGACGAACGACTCAACGATGTTTGCGTACTTGGAGGAGCACAGGGCAATACCAGGGCTCAAAAATGAGCATAGTGTGCGGTTATACTCAACCGGATGAGCCGGGTCCAGAAAGAAGTAGGCGCCGCCAGCTTTCAGGACCGCCAGTAGAGAGACTATTGCCCATTTTGACTTATCGAATATTAAAGGAACGTAAATTTCTGGACGGATTCCTAGACAACGAAGCCGCACCGCAAGTGTTGAAGATAAGTGATCCAGTTCCCCATACGTCATTTCCCCGTCCCAAGCTGAAATAGCCAAATGATCTTGTTGCGCGGCGCATATCTGCGAAATGGCGACATGTATACATTGCGGAATCATCGATACATGTTCCGGCGTGCTGTTCCACTGCGCAAGACGTTCCATGTCTGCATCACTACATATTGTCAACTTTCCGATACGTGCTTCGATATAGTTTGTGATTTCTGTGATAGCTTTTGCCACAGTTTGTGTGATTCTGGTTGCCACCTCAGTTGAAACAATCGAGGGATTGTATTGAGCGTCAACTTTAGGCCAGCGTAAACTATTTCCCTGGGAAAAACGTATAATAAGATCAAACTGTCTTTGTCAGTACTATGATACTTATCTACGAAGTTAAATCGATTGGGTACCTCTTTCTTTCGATCAGATACTGACTTTCCGTTTTGATCTTCTTGTCCGTCACCAAAATATAGGGCAGAAGTGACCCCGAGGCAGACTGTTTCCTGATCCTGGCCAGGTTCGACAGGGATAGTGTCGAATAAACTTCGAACATATTTCGAGGGCGAGACATGGCAGTGGTAGGTTCTTTAATTCAAGTCGTCAGTGATGCCGTTGAAGCTTCTGAGAATCTAAGCATCCGGGATCACCTACTTTTGAGAGTCTATACAATGAAACCAAACGTCGTCTGATCCACTGTAGCTACGAAGTACTAGTGACCATGCTGCATGCAAAAGCTCCAAGGAATTTTTTCCCTCTTTTTGAAGCCAACGGTCCAAGGATATGGCGCTTAAACCCATGCACGGGGCACAAACAGTCGGTGTTGCGAATGTGCTTCCACCAGAGTCATAAGTGACACTTGGTTCTGAGTCAAAAGAGGGTAATCTGGAGGGCGGAGCCATAGTGAGGTACTTGAAAGATGACAGTCTCTCCAATGACTTGCAACATGAGGTAGTCAATAGTTTTATGCGGAAGGAGAGTCGACAAGCAGCAGGAAATCAAGCCGTTCATAATGGTTCATGCGCCGAGTTCTGGTCGCAGAACCATCATCTACGAGATCTATTACCATGAATCAGATAGGTGACATTGCGTGCTTTCTCTAGCAACAACCTGACGTATCGCTATTCGTCAGCCTTCGTCAAGGCTTAATATCCACCGATATGATCAGTCGCCGCTGATGCACTATACTGTGGACCAGCAGTTATCATTCCCTAGCGAGATGCCTCACTCGACCTGCAGTCATGATGACAGTGATGGTGCTTACACTGTGTACTTGAAGCGATCCTTGCTCCATTCTAGCACACAGCAGTTGGCGAGAAGGATCGGGGATTGGTAGGGGGGTGTTTTAAACAGGACACGAGGGACGCGGACTTGTTGGTGTGGATAATTACGCAGGTGCGACAGGATGGCGGTGGCTTGCGATCTACATCTACCCGAGCTATATGTTTTTTCAGCCACCCGCTAACGCGCCCCGAACAGCCTGCTTTTGCCGGCCATGCCCGGATAGGGCAAAGCAATGTTGCAAAGGCTGACAGGGTCGAACCAATGTTTATGTGACTAAAAAAGCTCAGCTTTCAGGAATGCGTTTTTTTACTTACGGGCCTTACATCAGACCGGCATCCGAAATCGGTTCTTCTAGACAGTATGCTATATCCGAGACGCAAAAGCCGAGTTTGTACGAAGATTCAAGGTAGAAAGGCAAACCCAACATGACATAGGTCCTAAAACGGCACTCTTCTACAACTCTTCAAACGCCTGCGCACCACATTGGGTAAATATGTGTGGTATCAGCGCATTTCTCAGTCACACTGAAGTCAATAGTCCTCGGCCAGAGACTGTCGTCCAGGATCAGAGCCAATCAAAAAATGTGAATGCTTTGGAGAATAGCTTGGACCTGATCGCTCATCGTGGACCAGACGCTCGCGGGTGCTGGTATAGCAAAGATTGCTTAGTTGGTAAGTCTATTCGCCCCCTATTTTATAGACCAGGCTCGGGTTAGTATTTACCACTTATCCAGGTCTAGGTCATGTTCGCCTGTCCATCATCGATCTCAGCCCTAGCGGTAATCAACCGTTTCATGACGAGAAGAACGACATTCATGCTGTCGTGAATGGTGAATTATATGACTATGATCGCCATCGAGCTGAGCTGGCCGACGAATTCAACTTTGTGGGTAACAGCGACTGTGAGATTGTCATTGCGCTATATAAGCGTTATGGCCTTTCTTTTCTATCCCATCTAAGGGGCGAATTCGCATTCGTGCTCTGGGATGGAGAGCGCCAGCAGCTCGTGGCAGGGAGAGACCGCTACGGGATCAAATCTTTATACTACACTATCGTCGGAGGTAGGCTGTTAGTAGCTACAGAGATCAAATCGTTTCTGGCGTTTGGACTACAGCCAGAATGGTGCGTGCGAACACTACGCGACCAGAGCTGGAGAGTCGAGGCCCAGACTTTTTTTAAAGGCGTATACCGGGTAGGCTAAATACGACCACCATCGCACTCACAGCCAGGTTATTTCTAATAGAGTACAGGTACTTCCTGGACATTATCTGATTTCTCGAAAGGATACAAGAGAGGAGCAGAAGGCTTACTGGGACTTGGTGTACCCTGACAAGGTAGTAAATTTGACGACTTTAAAAGACTTTACGCTGATTCGATAATTCTAGTTTTCAAGAGACTTGAGGTCGGAGCAGGAAATGGTTGACGGGGTCAGAAACCGTCTTCTTGAGGCCATCAAAGTCCGCCTCAAGGCAGACGTCCCAGTCGCCATCTATCTTAGCGGAGGAATCGATTCTTCCTCAGTCGCGGGAATTGTAGCGCATCTGATGAAGCAGGGAACTAAGCTCGGTAGCGAGCCCAACACATTACCAGCCAATATGAAGTGCTTCACCGTTCAATTCGATGAAGGAAGCGGCGCAGATGAATCTAGTAAGCCTACCGGAGCCAGAACTCGGGCACACTTAAACATTGGGAGCTAACAGGTCTAGGTATCGCAAAGCGCACAGCAGAGTGGTTAGGGGTCGATATCCAGTTGATCAAAATGGACGAGGAGGCTCTTGCGGCGCGATTCGAGGATGCCGTCTGGTTCAGTGAAATCCCTCTTCCCGATCTTAATGGAATGGGCCGACTAGCTTTGTCGGAGGCGGTTCATGCTCAAGGCATAAAGGTTGTCATTACTGGTGAGTTTGCATCTCTCGTCGGACCTTTTTTTAATTTTATTTTCTTCTTTGCCAGTGTTTCGCAAGAGCACGCTGACATTTCTACAGGGGAGGGATCCGACGAGCACTTTGCCGGCTACGACGCGTTTCGTGCTGATTCCTTAAGCGAGCCAGATCATTCGTGGCCTGGCCTACAACTAAGCGAGTTTGGCCGTGAGGAAGCATTGGCCAAAGCCATCAAAGAGGGTACCTATGGCATTTTTGGCGAATACAGCAAAGACATTCCCAATTCCACGAGGCGCATGATTAATCACAGCCACGTCACTAGCCCCATCGCAAGAGTGGGAAATTTGCCATTTCTACCCTGGACTGGAGTGTACGGCGATGCCATCCCGGAAACGAGCCTCATTGAAGGGTTTGATGGGCGCGTCCGTGATAATATTCAAAACACGTGGCATCCACTTCACACTGCCCAATACATGTTTGTGAAGTCTTTTATGCCTCATTTCATTTTACGGTATAACGGTGACAATATTGACATGGTCAACCAAGTGGAAAGTCGCTGCCCCTTTCTCGATCACCACTTGACAGAATATGTCAACAAGCTTCCGCCTAGTCTGAAAATGAGGTATAACGGAGAAGACGGTTCTTTCAGGGAGAAGTATATTCTTCGAGAAGCCGTGAAGCCCTATGTTACAGACGAAATTTATAACATGAGCAAAAAAGCCTACATGGGCCCCAGAAAGTTCTGGCCAGATGGTCCTTTACACAGAAAGATGACACAGTTGTTGACGGAAGAAAATGTGCTTGAACTAGGATTTGCAGATTGGAATGCGACTCAAGAGGCTCTGGACGCTGCTTTTAATAATCAGGATCCCATGGCTTTGCGTCGCGTCATTACGGTCGCACAGTTTGTTGTTCTCGGCCAGCGTTTCGGAGTTCAAACTGCTCGTGCTTAGACAAACTAGACTCAACTAGTACAGTCTTTTAGAAAGCAATCTACTTCAGTCATGCTCTAGCACTCCTTTTATGTATGTTGTTTTATGCTATATGACAATTGATCGAGGAATACCTTCGCATCTCTCAATATCCTTCTAGTTTTGTCGCGTGAAATGAAACTTCAAAAGCAGTACTCATGACAAGGCAGTATATTACTTCTAAAACGACTTCGGTATTCCCAAAGAGCAGAGAACTCATAAAAAGACGAAAAGCCAATGTAACATTTCACCAAAAAGCTGCACATCGTACTTCAATGCTTTCCCGAGCCTCAGCATCAGAATCTTGACCAACGAGCTCGAATGCACTATGAATGGCTCCCCCGACGCCGAGTTGAGACGGCTTGCCAGTTCCTACTTGCGGTGCTCTTGCACAGGCCTCCATTTCGTTGTCGAAAAGTTGGATCACTAAAACTTCACACGGCTGCTGGTCCGACACAAAATGCCACCCATGCGATGCCTGGGCTTTATCTTGAGGGCCATAAGCCAGGTAGCCTTGTGTTTGGAATGTCGGGGACTCGAAATCGGGAACAGAAGTGGCATCTGAGGCGAGAGTGCTGGGGTCAATTATCCTTGACAGATGAGCGGGGATGTGGTTATCTTTGGGCTCCAGTTGCTCAGACACGACGTAGTCCGATTCCGGGAATGAAGCACAAGATGCTAGAGCAAGAGGATCGCGAATTACTTTTTTCAGTGGTCGCCAGATCGAGAACAGCGCGAAGCGAGGCACACCGTCGTCAGCTCCCCTACCACGATAATGATCTTTTAGGTCATCCCATTGTACGCCGTCCTGAAGTAGACGATTCTCCGCAAGGACAACTTGCTCAGCACGTTCGGCAACATCGCGATGATACCGTCTGATATGATATCTGGCACCCTTGGGTGTCAAATCGAGGTGCACTTTTGGTGCTGGAGATATGAGATCCGCCTTCGAGTTGCCGACGATGGGCGGAAATGTCTGGGTAGCATTCGGATCATCAGCCGTTGTGGCGTCTTCCTCCATCTGTGTTGCAGCAGAATTTTCGCATTCGCTATATATTTGACTTCGAAGGACTGCAGCGGACACGACTACTTCCTTACAGCCTGTCAATTTCTGCACGAATGCTTGTACTTCTGGAAAATAAACTTCGCGAAGGAGCCGCTCATTATTCCAGCTTGCTCGGGTGTACGGCGCCGCGTTTAATACGGAGTCATGTCGGCGAGCAGTAAAACCATGAACAGAAAGCTTATAAGGTGACTCATCGCCTGCTTCCATTGATGGTCTCATGTCCGTGACAGGCAAGGTGAGGGCATCGCCAAACTCAGACAGGGCCGGTAGCAAGTATGCCTCCGTGCTCGCTTTCGGCTTCGCGCCTCTACTCAAGTAGCGAAACTTGCCGAGGTGCATTCCGGTATTCGAAACCATAGTATACAGTCTGCTAGATTGAGTCGTTTAGAACACGGCGGTGGAAGCAATAGGTTTTGATAACTTCATCTATGAGTAGATGATCACTTTAGCTTTAATGAAGCGATTCCGACACAAAACTATGTGTAAGCCATGTTTGCGACGGAAATCGATCCGATATCGCTGTTAATCGCGCACTTTTTTTTTGTCGCGATCCCGACCATTGGAGAAGATTTTTTTTTGGTACTCACCGAAGGATCAGAGACTAACTGCCGTGACATACAAGCAACGGTATAGTCATCGTCGCTGACTGTAGTCAGATGGGGCATTGAGGGTGGACGGGACGTCTGTCAGGCATGAAAAATATTGTCACCGATTCTCCCCAATCGCGCAAGGACAGACAACTCCTAGTGAGGATAATCCTTGTGGTACTACAGCCACGGCTATTGGAATTAGACCATGTACACTCGCGTGTTGCTAGGTGCCTATGCGGCGCACGGTGGCTCTAATTATATATACTATGTAAGACAATAGCTAGCAAGTCCCTTGTAGCTGGCATTCAGAAACAAACTACATTTATTTCTCTCTGTTCTTCTCCGGAGGAAAAAAAGTATTGCTATGAAATAATAAGTGTAAGCGATAGCAATGAGATACTCATCTAATGAATTATATGTTGTTCGTGTGTTACTCTGGAAAATCTCCATCCTACGGTTATCGAGGGCAAGAGCTCTTGTCATGGGAGTACGGATAAAGTCACATAAAAGTTTGAGGCTAGATCCTATCGACTGACACGATGATCGGGCCTTCATGGTTAGTTTCACGTTACCTAAAGTGCCAAAGCTTCGGCTGTTTCGACAAAGACAGCCGCAACCTACTATGGACGTAAATACATACATAAATTACCGGTCACTACACATGTTGCACCATCACCACTAAGTCCCACATCGCGCCGGGCACTTTTTCATTCAGGGGAACAGCCTTTGGAGCCGCCGACCAATTTATTGCGGGCGAAGGGAATCAGGCTGCGGTTTGGTCCGTACAAATATCCACTCATGCTTGTGTTGGTCATCCCACACACCCTCTAGCATAGAGCTCCCTCCACATCAAAAACAAAAGAGCACATACTGTACCATGTGGGGGACAAAACAGATCGCCGCCGAGCTAATAAAAGAGCTGTTTTTCTATATAGAAATGCACACTTTAAAGCCATAAAAGATACTATTATAGATAATATAAATAATTTAAATTAAAGTAAATTATATTCTTATATATATATACTAATACTAAGTTAATATAGAGAAATATCTTTTTAGCTATTTTATAGCTTTTTATATAAAAGTTTATAAGTATATAGTATAAAATACCTAGTATAAATTCTATTATAATCTATAAAAACTATTATAATCTTTTTAAACTAGATTATACTAGCCTCTTCTATCTATATAATATATTATCTATAATACTTTTAAATCTTTTAGATATAGTTATATATAATAAACTTAGAAAAGTTAACTTTTTTCGAGACTTATATTTTTTATTTTATTGTTATAATTATAATAGACTTTAAAGACATAAAAACAAAATTAACTAGTATTTTAGAATAATATAAGTCTAGTATTATTATATAATTTTTTTAGAATTTAATACTAGTTATATAAAGTTTATTAGTAATTATATAGTAATATTATATTATTATAAACAATACTACATAGGGCCAGCCTATAGTAGGCGCACTACAAAGCTATAGTCCTAGTATAATACTATAAAGGAAGTTATATAATAGATTATTAGATTATTAAGATAATCTAGTAATAAAGGATTATTATAGAATATAAATAATCTAAATAATCTAAGGAATAGTAGAGAACTAGATAAGTATATAGGGATAGAGATTCTAGTAGCTAGGTAGTCTAGATCTCTACTAATTAATCTAAGTAATAGTTTTACTATTAGGAATAACTTCCTAATAGTACTTACTACGTACTATAATAAACCGACTTATTAAGTATTAAGCCTGCTTATATTTACCTAACTCACTTCCTAAGAAACAGACCTTTCTATGACTTAGAATAAGCCACCGTTACATATATAATAGGTGCTACCGGGGGTCTGTTCTGTCCCCCGCCGGTGTACGTAATATCTTTACTAACCCTTATTACTGTGCGTGGGGGTACAGATTGTTTCCGCCCCGGGGTGAGCGGACAATATCCGTTCAGGTCCCGGTCGGCTTTCGCGTGTGGAACAGTGAGATGAAAACTCTGCCACCTCCGGCTCTCCGGCTCCCACACTAAACCCATAAAGTCGCTGATCCCGTCGACCCTGTTCAGTGTAGTTGTTGACAGTCGAAACTAGAGGCGACACTTCACAACTCTCACCTGATCGATTCCTCAAGATGGTCCGCATCCTGATTACAGGCTCTACCGATGGTTTCGGGCTCGAGGCTGCACGTCAGCTGGTGCAACGCAAGCACGAAGTCTATCTTCACGCACGCAACGAGCAGCGCGCAGAGGATGTCAAGGCGCAATGCCAAGGCGCTGCTGGCGTCCTCATCGCTGACTTGACAAACCTGGCGGCAACGCGCAAACTGGCCGAGGACGCAAACGCCATTGGCACTTTTGATGTTGTTATTCTGAACGCCGGGTTATTTCACGGCCCCGTCCGCACGACGCCAGACACAGGTGTGCCGTCTATGGTGTTCATAAACGTCCTTGCGCCTTATATTTTGACCTGTCTCCTCGACCATCCTAAGCGACTTGTCTTCATCGGCTCTATCCTTCATTTCCAGGCAAATCCTGATCTCAAAGATATTTTCTGGCTCGAGCGTGGAGAGGCCGCTTATGAGGAGTTCCAGGCATACTGTGACTCAAAGCTTCATGTCATGCTTCTAGCCAAGGCGGCCGCGAGACGCTTTAAAAACACTTCAGTCACTATGGTGCACCCTGGATATGTGCCTACTAAGCTGGCTGGTAACGAGGCTACCGACAAGATGGAAGACGGCATAGAAACGTATATTATGCTGGCCGAGGGTGACTACGATCAAACCCTCACCGGGGCATACTTCACGCCCAATAGGAAGATGGATCAACCCTTGCCTGCTGTTAATGACCAGAATCTACAGGAGTCCGTTGTCAAGATTTGCGCGGACTTCACAAACATAAAACTAGATTTTTAGGTGTTTGGACATAGCAATTCAAAAAAGATGATCACTCTAGGAGTTTCAACTATGTGGAATTATGTTCAAGAAGATTTTTTCCTTCATCCCTAGCCCTTTATCGTGCGGTGTGATTACCAATGTGCGGTCTTTACGTTTGGCTCATGCGCGGCAGTGCTTGCTTTAAGACACTACACAGATGCAGATGCAGTACGTACAAGTCAAAGAACCAGATTACTAAGAATCGCCATGATTGAGCATATTTGTACTCACAAAACGTATCTAACGACAAGCATTTCACGAAAGGGAGCTGTCTCTGATGGAAGAGTGCAGTTGATCCACCTCACCGGCGGTAGTTCAGCATGACTACTAAATTCTTTTAGCGCAACAGTATCTCGTGAATGCCACATTTGGCTGCATTTTATTCTATAAGTGGTGCTAGTATAATGTTGTCTCTCTAATCCTACAAGCAGTACGGACAGTATTGGCCGAGTTTAAGTAGAAAAAACGGATCACCCTCTTTTTGGTCTACATGATCGGTGCGTAGAAGCTGAACATCCCATTAGGATCATACTTCTTTTTCAAGCCCTGCAGACGGTCTTGTCTCCAGCTCTCGCTACCATACCAACCGATCGGGCCCTCGTCACCATTTGCATAGTTAACGTAGGTAGGCAAGCTGTCGCGGTGGGTACCTTCGTGGAAAATCTGGCGAATCTTGTTACCCAATTTGGCAGCCTTCTCCTCCACCTGTGCATCACCAGGAGTATATGTAATTAGAGGTGCCACAAGAATGTTTTGGTTGCGATAGGCAAATGCTGTACTCGAACCATCGATAGCTCTCACACCTTCCATGGAGTATCCATCAAATGTGACCAAAGAGTTTTTGAAGATGGAGTCCCCACGAACTGCTTCGGCAAAAGCTTCAAATGCTTTCTTTTGCGCTGCTGGGTTGAAAGTCTCGAGGTAGATGGGGAAACGCGGGTTTGCGGCCCCGTTCTTCTGGCAAGGGATATCTTCCGTGGTAATGCCCACCCATTTGGCGAGATCAGTATAAGTACCTGTATGCTTTTCCGTATCAAGCGGCCCCAAAGAATGAAATGGCTCGGTATAAATAGAGTCAACGGCCGTGACACCCTCTTGAATGACGAGAATTTGAATGACAGGCTAAGCATGGTGATCAGCCCAATATCAACGTAGATTGTTTGTCAGAGGCACAGACTCACCCCACTAGCGTCCAGGTTGACCTTATTGTTCCAGTACGACCAGTTAATGACATCGGTGGGCTGAGTACCATTTTTGAGCAGATACTTGTTCACGGCCTCGTAAAGTTTTTCGACTTTTGAACCGTTGTAAGATAATATCTCGATGGCCCAATTCTTGTGTTCAATGTTGAAGATTTTGGAGGTGACCGAGGTCACGATGCCGAAATTGTGACCGGCTCCATTGATGGCCCACCAGAGGTCAGATTTGGCATCTAGTGTGACGAGAGTTCCGTTTGCAAGGACAATGTTCATAGACTCAAATTGATCACCTATCAATCCATGGCGACCTTGAAGCCAGCCGTGACCACCGCCCAGGGCCGGACCGAGATAGCTGACGCATTCGCAGCAGCCAGTGACTATTCACAGCAGTAAGTAAAAAAACCTTGACTTCTGACGTATTTCTCTTATCTGAAAGTGCCAAGACTGCTACACAAGGGCTAGACTTACCAGCCTGCTTCCCAGCATCCCACAAGGTATGCACAACCTGTTTAGACAGGGTTCCGCCCGCAATAGTAACGCTTTTGCCGTCTTCGGCGATCTTGACGCCGCTGAGCTGGCTCATAGATATCTCGATTCCCCTTTTCATTTTTCCCAGGCTAGTTATGGCTCCGTGGCGTCCATTGTAAGCCAAGAAGGGCAGCTTCTTTTGGTTGGCGAATTTCACCTGAATTGAGACATTAGTGCACTATTCATACTATGTATGTTTTCCGCTTCTCCATGACACGCTACTAAACGCAGGCCGTATCAGGCGAAGCGGCGCAACAAACGTGATGAACGGAAATTTTGCGGGAGTATGCAATCCTCACCGTTTCGACAACGTCATTTTCTGTGCCGGGGACGACAACCGCATTCACAGTCGGGGTCTCTAGACTGGACCATCGAAGCGTAGCTGCCGTGAACTCATTCGATCCCGGATAGTAGACCTTGGCAGAAGGTGACAGCTTCTCGCTGAGCGCTCTAAACTCACCATCGCGTGGCCAGACGATTCCACTTTCGGACACGCCCTGGCAAAGCGATGTAACCGCCCACGCGGTTAAAGCAGTGATAGTTTGCAAACGCATCACGACTTTAAAGTAATATGCTTACACCAAGATGGCAATCGTGGTTTCGGGACAGAGTGAATGTCGGGAGCATACCCAAATTTATTACTGTGACCCCCTAGCCACCACGACTCGACAACCTTGAAAAGAGGCTCGCATAGCGAGGCTGCGGTGTCGGCAACTAATTTTTCGAGCGATAGACCGGTACAGCATGGTCATCAAAGCGTAATACGATCGAAAGCCTGGTCCCGGCAGGACCGGGTTGTGGTGACCGGCGTCGCGGGCATGACGACCAACGCGAGTTGGCTGGCCTCGACACTCATCCAGGGGTGCATTGGGGCGCAGAAGGCTGGGATAAATCGCAATCTGATTCCTTTATCCACATTGACTAGTTGGACCTCAGCTTACTGATCTTTTATCCCCACCAGGCCACCGGTGGAAGCACTATGGATGCAGTCCTAAAAAATCTAGACTCGTTTCAAACGGCGGAACGCAGCCGGTCCGTACAGTGTGTAATCACGGTTTCGTAAACTGTATACTTGCATCTCACGCCGTGTCTCGTAATCGAGAGAGGTGTTGGTCTTTTCGGCAATAGCAATCAGCCACTAGTTGATGACAGGATAGATCAGGATTTGATTACGGGCGATTTTGTTGTGGGTTATAGTCCGAGATTTTGAGCAGCGTACAGCGGTGCCCGAGAAATCTCCAAGATGGCTCCCGTTTCGTATCTACTCTACTGCCACAACCGGGTCGCTACTTCTCTGTTGGTTCCGTGTTCGGACAAGCTCTTAAACGAATGAAAATAAATTCTAGCCGGCTCAACCCAGACATGGGCCACGGGGCCACGATTATTGCACAAGTAAGGAATATTGTAAAAGGTTTATGGATCTTTCATTTAAAATGTGTAGAGTAGAAAAATTAGCTGGATCTATGTAATATAGAAATCTTCAAACTTTCCCGTTGATACTTATTCATTGACATTAAAAAGATTTTAGACAATTAAATGAATTAGAAAAAATATGTTGTTTCTAAGATCTGACTAAGGAAATTATAGAAGTTAATATAAAACTTATTCTGCGATACGTTCCATGTTAGAAGGACGCGTCGTTGATTCATGTGCTTCTCTAACAAGACGCCACCATACTTAGTTTTAGAGTCACTTTGCACGTATTGGGCAGTGCGAAACAAAGCTACATAAAATTGACGGTGGTTAAAGTTTTCGGTGTTCATCAAAGAGCCGCGTACAACGCCAAAGTTTATCCATGAAATATCAGCCAAGAGCGCTTCGAGAACAGAGAAACAGTCTCGATTTGTCATTATACCTAAGTAGCAGTTTAAGTACATTACCGGACAAGCCAATCCATTATAATACAGGTCTCTCGATATATCATTCTACTACGGACGCCTTTTCGACCGTCTAAACTCGACCTTACAATAGGTTGAATTCCGAAATTACTTGACGAAGAAGGAGTACTCTCTGTCAAATTAGCAGAATAAGCTTTTGTTGTGCCTAACTAAATATTGGTGCTTAAGTATTTTTATAATACGGCATTCAGAAGTTAATATGTCTTTAGCAGTGATGAGTGGTTTAAGTCTATATGCTACTAAACATGATAATCTTGTGCTACGATCACGCTGGTGTCGCCTACAATAGACCTTTTCATTCTACTTCTCTTGACTCACCTCTAGACCCAGCGCGATTCCATTGACTACAGAGAGAATTTAACGCCAATACTACATGATCATCAGCAATGTTATAGCTATACGTTCTTAACATTGCTTGGCTTGTCCAGTGAAAAGCCGGGCTTTCGTAGTTTTATGAAGAAGGCAGCGGTGCCTTTCTGCTTAACACTACCTTTACATATCTCTTTTCCTAATAGTCTGGCAGATCTCAATGAACGTCGATCACAAATGAGCGTTTGTCAAACTAATAATCACCCAACTGTCTTGCTCCGCGCGAAAGGCAAACATCAGTGACAAATCTTGGCTTTCAGAGAGTTGAAGATGGAAATGCATGTACGTCACATTGTGATAATCATATACATCTTAAAACGAGTGACAGTATTATCGCAAGATATTTCAAGTCCTATTTTGAACAATTAGATAGATTATAGTCAGCGCTCTAGTCTTATAGCATGTCGACAAATCTACATATTTGCGAAAGCAGAAGCCGTCCTCACATGTCAACATACCAATCGCGCTTGCCGTGCCTTGAAGCTTGAGTCATCGAGCCGACTGGGCTCGCCCAATTCTTTCTACAGTTTTACTATAATCGGGCACAGTTCTACACCGTACTCTACGCCCTGACACATTATTGCTTGTCTTCTATTGATGCTTTTCACTAGTCTTGCCAGCTTGACTAACAATATCTTGAAGTCGGCAGCTTTTTATGTGATATTAGTAGTCAGCGTCTTAATTCATAGCTTCACGAGTTCATTTTGACAAGCCTCTGCGTTTTCAGCAGCACTCTTGGCTTTCGTGCATGAGTCTCAAAAACCTATCGGCTCTCCGGCTATTTCGTCTAAAACTCACCGTTAAAACACTTTCCTCGGTTTCTGTATGACCGGAAGCAAGTCCTAGAAGTATTGGGCCACATTACTGTTAGTAGGATAGACGTGAAACTAATGTATATTACGTCGCGCACAAGGACGAATCGGAGGCCGGTCATAAAGTATGCAGTGGCAGTTTACTCTGTATCAACTCGGATATTGCTAGAAATTCGAAAGCATGCGATATACGCTTCCAAACGATGCGATGCATCCTTAAATCCGCATTAACCATCGTTCAGGGGGTGTGGGAGTTGAGCCCACAGGCACCGACGGCAGTATGATAATAAGCAAAGCTAGTATCGCTGAGCTGAACATCGACAATGTCGCCTCTATGACTTCCTGGTCTTATATTAAAGATACTAAAGCTATATCCAGCCTTCTTTTCGGCCTTGTTGTACAGCACCAACCGCGAATCGACTCTTGTGATCTCAGACTCGCTCGTTATGCTATGATTGCCCGCGTTGAAGTATTGTCGGGGAAGTAGCCTCAACGGCGGTAATTCGTGTTAATTATCTGAATGTCGCGTTCTTGGACATTCCTGGTGCGAATATTATGTTTTAGGTGCACGTATTTATCGGCGGTGGTATTGTGGCCAAAGTTGCGGACTAGTGGCTCTCGTCTCCGGAGATCGCTCAACTACTGTGACATCACGATCAATTCTACAAAATGGAGAACGAATCAGATCATGCCTACACGTTTGCTGAAGATGACTTGTAATAGTCTCCCGTAGCGACGTAGTTGCATGAATGCGACTGATCAAGCCAAAGGAGGAGCGTTGATAACTGACATACTTTAATAATCTTTGCATAGCGAAAACGGGTGAGTGTAGATACCATGAAACAACAATATCTCAATAATATGCATTTCAATACCAAAGGCTACTTCAGCCGTAAACTGAGGATGCCAATAATACGGCCATCATACATACAAAATTGCTCCCGAACAATGACAAATTTACAAATGATATCATAGCGCATATATCGAGAATGTACAAAGCACCAAAGAACGTGTAAAAGACTGTATCCTAAATCAACGATGAGAGCCGACTCTCCACTTTGCATGTTCTGAATCTTAGCATACAGATCTACTCGGCACTTGGTCGATTACACAGGTACCTTGGCTCACACAATCGTCGCTTTGCTTACCACAGCTAAGATAGAGCGATTTGAAGTTCCAACCGCCCGACCAAAGCGATCGGCACTGATTCTTGTTGGCATAGCCATATCCAAACCATTTGCCAGAGCAGCCTGCCTGCTCCCAGTAGCTGATGCGGACCTGGCCATCGGGACAATTGCCTGCACCAGCAGTGTCCAAGCTGCCGACCTGGCAATCAGTGTTGATGCACGTCCCGGTACCAGACTGTATGCTGACGTCATTGTGTACATTGCCTGTGCAATCATTATTGTAACGAGACTTGACGTGGAAAGCAGATCTGCAGACACCGCCATCTGTCGGCTCAGGATCCGGCTTGCAAGTTCCCTGGCTGACGCAGTCGTCGCTCTGCTTTGCGCAGCTGAGATACAGAGACTGAAAGGCCCAGCCACCCGACCACAGATTTCTACAGGAATTCCTGCTTCCGTACCCGTATCCATACCACCGGCCGCTGCATTCTGGATTCTGCCAATAACTGATTCGAACTTGACCGTCTGGACAGTTGCCAGCACTGGCAAGCTCGAGGCTACCAACGCTACAACCGGTATTCACGCAGACGCCATTTCCCTGGGGCACAGCCACGTTGTTATTGACATTGCCTGCACAGTTTGCGCTGTAGCGGGTGTTGAGGGTAAACGCCGTTCGTCCAGCATTTGCATCGAAGTTGAATTGCGTGATACTCGCGAGAACCGTTCGATCGCCTGACAACAGATACGCCTGGTAACTGCCAGAGCTCATCGAACTAGTGGGCTCGATGTGGACAGATCCGGATGTCTGGCCAGCGTAGGCCCAAACTATGCTCGAAGACTTTGGTGCCTGCCCGTCACTGGAGGCCCAAATACCAATCCAGTTCGCGCCAGATGCTTTACTCGTTGCGTAGTTAAATGTGAAGGACGCGCTCGTTCCATCCAGAGATAGCTGACTTGCTGCAGCTTCCTGGAAATACCTAATGTCCTGAAGTTGGAAGTAGAAGTTTTTCAAGGCTTGCGGGTTCTTGGCGATAAAGTTCACACAGCTTGACTCGCCGGTAATGCTTTGGCAAGTTGACCCAGACGCACCGTTGGCAGGCAGCTGCTGCCAGAATTGATCGTTTCCGGGTGGATTGCCACAGAAGGCCAGGCTGAACAAGATTTTCTGGTCATAGAAGGCTGCATCAACATTGCATTTCGATCTTGCCAATTGTACCGACGGCGTTCCCCAACCGGACGTATCAGGATAGTTCGATCCGATGTTAGATGGTGCTGAGCCGGTGGGCCAGCTGTAAATCTTGATGTAGTCGCTTGTCCATTCGAGAGCCTCTAATAAGAGTCATGCCCGGTCAGATGCGGAATTTTGAGGGTTGGCATTATTTTTCTTGCGACTCACGAATACCACCCGAGGATTGTCCCCAGATTCCGCTAGCTGATTCCTGGGATTGGCACCCTTGGTTTTGGAACTGATGAACGTCATCGTGATAGGTGTTATCACAGTTTCCTGTGAGAACTCGTGAGGTCTGAAGACTCTGATCAAGCGTGCAAGATCCAACATCGCTTGCGGCACCAACGTGCAATGCCGCTTTGTTTGCTGGCGCAAGGTGCCAGCCTTCGTAAAGATCAATTTCGCCAGCTCGGGGCCAGTCGCCCACACCGATAGTCCAGCTAATCCCTTCAAGTCAGTCACAGTGCTATACGCAGCCTAGATCCTGCACTCACAAGCCTGGCCAAGCGCCGCATACTGGTTGGGGCAAATGGGTGAATCTAGTAACGAGGAGTCCGCGTTTGAACGAGTCTTTGGACTGGATCCGGAGCGTAGGTCTCCCGGCCGCTTGCGGACTCAGTTGGTTCGAGTAGTCTACGCCCAAGTAGATTTGGCCGTTTTTGATGCTGGCCAAGCCTTGGCTCATGGCAGCACTCTTTGACTGGTACGTGACCCATGACCAATTGTCATCTGGCTGGTTCGGATTGGAGCCTGTCTTCAGCAAGTCTTGTTAGACCCGAGTACGCCACAAGTCTTCGACGATGACGACTATACGAACCGTCTGGAAGTCGAATTGGTCGAAAAAATTGGACGCGTCGTAGGTTTTCTGTAGCGCATAGCTTCGGCCCGCGACATGGCCAGCAGAGGCCAGTATCGCCACGACGCACAATACCGACGAAGTTATCATGATTCTGGAGCTGTCACCCGGCACGAAATTGCAGAATAATTCTCTGCCATTTTGAAAACACAAATTCGGCAAAGGGGCACGTGTCTAATATCTATCAATTGGCTTTTTCCTTCGTCCGGCATAGAAAGCACGGAGGAAAGGCACCAAAATGGCATAGCTAGGAGAGTGGAATGGACCGTGGAGTGGCGCTCGATGGTCTCTACATGCTAGACAGGGTCGATGAGGCTGACGAGGCGCCTGATTCGCTGCGCGATGAACGCCAGCAATGTGCTTTGACGCTAAATCCACCAGTTTGTGCGGCCTAGAATCACTTTTGGCACTTCTGGAGTCCAGTTTTTAGGATGTCCTCCGAAAAACAACACGGCATAAACCAAAACAGCTGAGCGCCAACCATTTGAAGCGGGTGTAGCCTAGGGTCAGACCGCTTCAAAAACAATGGCGCTACCAGGCTGAGATTACCGATGTACTAGATGTCATGATTCGGATACGACGAGTCAAAGGAATATTGAGGCTGAGTTCTGAACCGTCATCGCAGTGGGACTATATTCAACGTTCGTGCCGTTTATGAAACAGGGGCGGCTCGTATTCTGATCACTGCTCGGATTTAGGGATTGTTCTCTCTTAAAATCGCCAACGTACTTTTCCGCTGAGGTAGAGTTTAGGAGAGATCTTCTTCACACAGCCTCTCAATACGGTCGCACTTAAGTGTTTGTGGTAAAGTGCTAACCGACGTCTTTGTTTACGCTCAATTGGAACCTAGATAGCATAGGATCACGAGAGTCTGCAAATAGGGTATATTCCTTGCTGACCAAATGACCCGTACGTCAGCGATTTTTGCGACCCATCATGCTCAGCCTTACAAGTAGCCGCAATTTCCTCGCGAAAATATATACGGTCTTACGTTTAATGCGCATCAACGTGGTTTCCTTATCGTTTCGAGCACTCCTTCAACTTTTTTTAGAGGGTTTACGGGCATCGATAGGCCATAGGCGTATGTATTCGTGTGCTACTGCTGAGCGTGTAGGGTAGTCACCAAAGGGGACGGCTTCATCTCTGACTGTGCTACAGCAGGAAGCCGAACTTCCGGAAGTGCAAGGACAACGGAACTTGATAGAGCGTACGGTAGTAAAAAGGTGCATTCGCAACACTTGCCAGCATTCAGTGTGATCAAGTTCCAGACGTCTGTTGTACTCAGAAAATTTTCTAATTATATGAGGAATTTTCGTAACAATATTTACTGTCGAACTGCCGCTGGACCTCGCCAATGTAAGTTTCTGCTACAATCACTCCTATAAATTCTAAACTAGTGGCTAAATCCTACTAAGATATATAATTCTTTATAATAAATACCACTTTAAAAATAGTTTAAAATACTATCTAGTATATATATAGTAATTGATATTAAATCTTTATTATACATTAAATATAGATTTATAATACTTTTCTAGAAATATAGTAAGTTTATTAAAATTAGGTTAAAATGAAATTTATTTAAATTACTGAAAAAACATGTTTAGTATTTTATTTAAACTTTTTTTTAATACTTTATATTTAGCATCTTAGTAAGCTTATATAGACTACCACCAAGCATACTACCGCCATTGAGTTTGAATATACTTATTCGATAATTCATTGAGTAGTCACTCTTTTGATAATAGCTATTAAATGAGGCGTGTTCTTGGTGTGCTTTAGTGTGTTGGCTCGGAATTACTGGGACCGACTTGTGTGGCGCATTACTAGCCATGTCAAGAAGCGAGAGGTCGGCTCTTCCACGTGCAGTGAACGAAGAACTCGAGGCGTTATTCGTCATACAGACGCCTCCGCCTAGTTTCAGAGTTTATTATTCCAGATTTTGCCGTCAACTATATTGACTAGTGTCTTCGCGGGCTTCAACTTCTGTCCAAGCGGTCCGAACTGCATCGCCCTTGTCAAAACGTCTCTATAGTTGGAGCCTGGAGATATTTTGCCTAAAATCTGCTCTGTCCGCGTTTCCACGCGGTCTGGGACCAGTATCGGCCTGCCTATGACGGCGTCCATGCCCTGCCATGCGAAGGTGATTGCCTCCTTGGCAGCCGCCGGCACCCCAGCATCGTCCATCATCAAGATTTTCGTGTTCGGATAGCAGGCGCGAATGAAATCTGTTATGTTGGGGTTGAAGGCACCGCCTCCGCATAGAAAAAGCTCGTCTATCTCCTGCGATGGCGCGAATCGCCTGTAATGGTCTACGATGGACTGTGCCGAGATGCGCGTCACGGTCGCGACCACATCGTCCGGTGAGAGGCCTTTTCTCTCTGCCCGCCGGAAGAGGTCGAACGCCAATGTATCCCGAAAATCTTCACGCCCCGTCGTCTTCGGTATGTCTCTCCGGAAGAAGTTATTCTTTGCAATGAACTCATCCACTAACTCTTGGTCAACCTTGCCTCGCATTCCCATCTCCCCGTCCTTGTCGAATTCGCGTTCCCCATCCGTATAGTGGCGTACGGCAGCATCGATATAGATATTGCCGGGGCCTGTGTCGAAATCGTAGCACGCTTCCATGCCGCCCTGACTATCGGAGGGGATGAAGCATACGTTTGCAATCCCACCAATATTCTGGCACGCACGCAATTTAGTGGGATGGTGTAGCAGTAGAGAGTCGAAGAAGGCCACCAGCGGCGCCCCTTGCCGGCCTACGGCTACTTCGCTGATTCGGAAATCAGTCACGGTAGTGATGCCTGTTCGCGCAGCTATGATCGCGCCCTCTGCCATGCTCAGAGTTGTCTGTGTCTGTCCTTCGGATGGGTGTGACAAGTGCCAGATAGTTTGACCGTGTGATCCGATAACATCCACACTGGATTTGTCAATTTCGTTGGCTGCGAGAAACTCCTCTGCAGCGCCAGCAAACGTTTCCCCGAGGATCACATTCACTTCAGCTAGTTCCTGCGGCGACGTCGTGTTGTGCAAGATCATATTCATCACCCGTGTTTTGATCTTGGGATCGAGCAGCGTCTCGCCATACTTGATGAGTTCGAGTGAGACAGGCTGAGCAGGATCACTCTGCCTGAAACGACATAAAGCACAGTCAATACCATCCTATCAAATCAATTCAGCGTTGTCGACAATTGGGGCACATTTTTGTATAAATATTCACCATTGACGTCCCGCTATTCAGGCCAAGGACGGTGAGGTCTAGCGGCAGACCTGCCGACTCGGGCGTTGGTATGCTTCCCATCCTTTCATCAGGGACACAACGTTATGGATAGATTCAAGACTTTTCTATGTGATCAAGCAAGACACTATGGCTTCTTTTATCAAAACACATCTTTCTTAGTACAAAGATAGCTCCACGATAGAGGAGGCGCTATTCAGCGCCACCAAGCACGCATCAGCCTTTTAGGCTTTTAGCCACTTGCTTAACGGTTGTTGGCTGATAAATCGACCTATAAAATCGCTCTCGGCTAAAAGGCACGTCGCTTAAAAGGCATCTTCGTTTCCCCGTGGGGAAGTGGATGCGTCACTCATGATTGGCATGAGAGAGGGAATTACTTAAATGTATCAAGGTTTGGAAAGAATTATGTTCTACTCGCAATGCATAGCTCGTGGAGAGCATAACATCTTCTAATAACAATTTATCGTGTTTGCCCAACTTCAGTACCAGTGTCGTCAGCATCCGTTAGCAGGGCATACAAAGCCGAGCCCTGATTAGCTCTGCCGAAACATCACAATGGTTACTTCGGATACGGCTAGAGGTCGAGACCCTGAAAAGCTCGCAATGTCAATTCGCAGCATTAATCATCACGATGATGCAAATAGCAATGAGGATAGCTACACCAACAAGCATATATTTGGAGGCGATGTTGCGGAAGAAGTCCTCTCAGTTCAGGAAACAGACCCAATCATGGGAAGGAAGATGCATCTCATCAACAATGTGAGCCTTGAAAGAGCCGTCGAGGGTGATTGTTTTTTTCTAATACATGCAGGCCTTGGACGAAATCGGTTGGACAGGATTTTTTGCTCTCAGCGGCTTCGGGTACGTCGTCGGAGAAGTCTTAACGCGCTTCAAGAACGATCCAGCCGTTTAACTGACTGTCGTTAAGATACACCGTTGATGCTCTGCAGTTATCCCTGCAAGGCATCATTTCTGTGCAAGCTGTGCTCGAATTTCGACCCTCCTACTCAAAAGGCCTGACCATTGCCGTCTACATGGGGATGCTCGTTGGTGCTCTCTTCTGGGGCTTCTTTGCCGACATTATAGGCCGTAAGACCGCCTTCAATATTTCTCTTTTTATCTGTTCTGTTTTCACCATTATCGCCGGTGCCAGCCCCAATTGGGAATCACTCGGCTTCTTCATTGCCGCTGCGGCTTTTGGCGCGGGTGGCAACCTGATTCTCGACACGACAGTGTTTCTCGAATACCTACCCTCTAATAAACAATGGGTGCTTAGCACAATGGCCGCCTGGTTCGGTGTTGGCTGCACAATCGCCGGTCTAGTCGCATGGGGGTTTATGCGTAAGTGATCTCACTCTTGCGGAGTCCTGTTCGCCTCCGCGCTCAACTTCTCTATGCCGATGATTGGCTGAGAGCTGACTTGTCATAGCGAATTTCTCATGTGCTACCGCGGTCGACTGTCACAGGTCCAACAATCAGGGTTGGCGCTATCTGATGTACACCATGGGCGCCATGATCTTCATCATGAGCATCGCTCGCGTCACTGTGATTCGTCTTCGTGAGACGCCAAAGTTCCTGCTCGGGCAAGGCAAAGATGCCGAGGTTATCCACACACTTACGGACGTGGCTCAGCGCTACAATCGGCCGTGCTCACTTACACTGGGACAACTTGAGTCTTGCGGCGTGGTCACTAAGGCTCACTCTCACAAGCGTTTTTCTGTCGGCGAGTTTCTTATTCACGTCCGCAGCTTGTTCTGCTCCAAGAGAGTGGCCTTCACGACTATCCTCATGTGGCTCTCCTGGAGCACCATCGGGCTCGCGTATCCGCTCTTCAACGTTTTCCTCCCCTATTATCTCTCCAGCCGCGGTGTCCAATTTGGCGTCACGAGCACGTACGAGACGTGGCGCAACTACGCCCTTGTTCAGGTCTGCGGCATCTTCGGTCCTATTGTCGGTGGCTCACTCGCTAATTTTAAGCCACTTGGACGGCGCTATGCCATGATCATTGGTGCTCTCATAACGATGGCCTTCTTTTTTGCCTATTCGCAGGTGTCTTCTCAGGACGCCAATGTCGCGTACAGCTGTGTCATTTCCTTCACCCTGGAGATATACTATGGTGTGCTGTATGGCTATACGGCTGAGACGCTGCCTTCGGCGCATCGCGCCACTGGAAACGGAATCGCTGTCGCGTTCTGTCGCCTTGCAGGGGCCATGTCTGCGGTTGTTGCCACGTATGCTGATCCTACCACTACGGCGCCCGTTTTTGTCTGCGCGGCGTTGTATGGAGCACTTGCTCTGTTTGCCTTCCTGTTACCGTTTGAGCCCTATGGTAGACGGGCCTCCTGAACCGCATCTATAGGATCATCTGCCATAGCCATGTAATCACTTGAATATCATTATTGAAATATCGAAGTAGACCTGCGCCATGAGGATAAGTTGTGTGCATCTGGATGCGTCAATGTGCCGTGATCAGGAAGCTATAGCAATTTAAACCCCTATAGTATCGCGGGGTTTTCATATCAATCAGCCAAAGGACCGAGCTCAAAGTCCCAAGAGAACTCTTCCAAAATGTCTGCCGGCAGTTGAAAAGACCACGTATCCGCTGCGTCGTTGAGAAGCTCCGTGCCACTGTCGGGTGGCGTATCATTACTGGGACACAGCTCAAGCTCTCCAGTTATAGCGCCATCGTCGGCAACTCGTCTATGGGAGACATGAGCGCGTTTTCGCTGCGTCTCCATGTGTTGGTCGATTCGGGCTACCAGGCTTCTCAGATCGACGGTAGCTCCTGTCGCGTGGTGGACAACAGCGACGTTGTCCAATAGGTCTGCCATTAGTAACATGATGGTCTTTGTACTGTTGTATTCCGCTTCGCTCAGCTGTTCCTCAAAGACGGAGCCTAAGATGGCGCCAATCCCAGCCAAATGATGGAGAAGTGGTGTGCTAATTGCCATCGAGTATGACTCGGGTATAGAGGTAAGGGCCGTGATGGCGTTGCCGGCGACACGGCATCGGTCCTCAATGCTGGCATCGCCAGCAACGCATAGCATTATACGCAGTAGTTGGACAGTGCCGCCAATGTTGACGGCCTGGAAGCTCACCAGATCCTTTTTCATGTTATATGTTATTTCTGAAGCTTCTCTGAAGCATTCAGGGAGGTTGTTGTATTTTTCGACAACGCGCTCACGCACCGAGGCCTCTGTAATGGTAGAATCGTCCTGAAATATGGCGTGTAGGAATGAGCTGTTGGGCTTTCGAGGAGACCGAAACTTTGTCAAAGCATGCTCCAGCACTCGATACAAGTCCGTGATGAAGTTCCACCCCGCAAGCCAGCACTCTGACTGTACTTCCAGGGATGGTCGGTCGACCTGAAAATGGTGAGATGCATCGAGATTCAGATTATCACACTCGTCCAAATGCTCATCATCAACTTCAGCTGGATACAGAACGTTGCACTGAGCCTCTCGCGAACGAACAACGCCTCCACATACTGAAGAGGTGAAAATGTCCAGCGTGTAAATTGACCAAAACTATTGCAGGGAACGAATCAGGCTTTGGCCTCGCATGGAATGAGATCTAATCGTTCTGCTTTGCACTACTTACCAGTCTTCTTCTCTCCTCCCTTTCGATATTACCGATCCCGCTTGGCCAATTGGCCTCATCATGCAACCCATCAACGGCAACGAGTGTCTGATACGTTCCTAGGTGCCAGCGCATCTCACGAATGCTTCCGTTCTGAATGGCAGCAATGGCAAGGATTGCATGCGCACGAAGTACGTCGAGCTGGGCCGTCTTCCCGACCACATTGAGCTGCTTCTGGGCTTCACGATAAAAGACTTCTGGACTCGGCAGTTTAAGTAATTCGATATCCCACCGAGGGTTTGTCACAGCGTCATCCCTTATGCGACTTGCGATCAAAGCGCAAACAGCCATCGTCATCGTGAAGAATAGTCTGTCGGTGGTGTAGTGCGCGCGCGATACGCGTCGTAGAAAAGACTGCTTGTGTAAAAATGGAAAGATTGGGTAGACGATCTCGAAGTAGAGCTCTGCCATGTCCATGATGACTGCCTGACTGGTGATGTAGGGAGCGTGCCAAGAGCCAAGATCAGTGTCGTCGTCGGCTTCAGTTGCCGGTATTGGCAGCCGCCTTAACCGGGCCGATGTGGTCGATGAAGAGCATGACGCCGTCTTATGTCCCCTCTTGCGAGGAGTGCGGGTAAATAAACAGGGCTGATCGAATTGATCGCAATTTTTGCAAATGCCATTACCGGCAATCTGGCACCGAACACTTCTGGCGTGACAGTAATCGCAGGCCTGCGCAACGCGACGACGTTTGCGTGGCTTGTTTGGCTCCGCGACGACGATACTGGAGATTCCATCCGACGACATGCTGGGTAACTCTCGAAAGTCGCGGCGATAGTTTTCCAAGATGTCATCAAAAATGAGCTAAACGATCCCTGGAGATCACCGCTGGGAGGAGGTGTGTACGGGGGGAGCGTTGCTTTGGACTGTGACCGACGCAAGCTCAGTCTGAGTATGTTCGATCAACGAAGGACCTAGAGGGGCAAATACAGTACCTCTTCTTGCGGCGGTTGTGATGCGAGGTTGGTGGGCATAATAATGATGTTGCAGGATCCAGATGACCAGCCTGCCAGCTACTAGTAGTCCTTGACAGCTATAGAGTTTAGATGATGTAACTTAATGATTTATTATCCTTTCTATAGGACTAAGGCTATTCTATATAACCTACTAATTATAGTTACGTAATAGTGCCGCCGGCCTTAAGCTAGCGTCCTCGTTAGTTAATATATTAACTATACAGCCTATAAAAGCAAACTATAGCTATTATAAAAAGAAAATAATAGTAGAAATAATTTAAGATTAACCTATATAAGAAACATCTATCGTTAGACTTATAAATCGCCTATAACTATATAGCTATAGCTATATAGAGCGTATAGTTAGTGCTAGCTATTTATCTAACTATCTATTAAGTGTCTTATATTAGTAAAAGCGCCTATTAGGGTCTATATTATCTTTTTCTTCGCCGCCTAATTTATATATAGCTAATTAATAAGCCGTGTTTCCTAGAATGCCTATAAATTCGGCCTAGATTTCTTTAGCGTAGACCGTCTACTCCTTATACACACCTAAGGTAGATAGCTGCCTATTATAGAGATTTTTATATAACTAGTATGCCTAGGCTCCTATATTAAGGAACTCTTTAGGAATGCCCCTTTCTATAAGCTAGGCTTAGATCTATAGGACCTATAGTCGTCCTCTACGCGCGTATTCTAGTAGCGACTGCTTTTAGACCTAAGTAAATTTACTAAATAATAGGTATAGTAGGAGGTCCTAGTTATATATAGTCTTAATAGCCTCTACCGCTACTACTACTCTTACCTAGTCTACTTTCTATCTAGCCTTCTTTACTTATTTATAAGCCTTTTAGACTAGTGCCTTAGTATAGCGACTTTCCTCTAAGGCCTACTTAGCTATTATAAACGAGAATAAAGGAGGCGGCCTATAGCGGCGGCCCGACCCCGATGACATAAGTGATTTAGAGCAACACGAGTGGAAGTCACGTGACTGCTTAGTAAGATTAGTTAGATCTATGCGCTTAGCACTAAGCACACTAAGCCACATAGAGCAGTAAGGATCACTAAGAGAATAGTAGAGAGCTAGATAAGTATATAAGGAATAGGAATTCTAGTAGCTAGATAGTCTAGATCTCTACTAATTAATCTAAGTAATAGTTTTACTATTAGGAATAACTTCCTAACGGTACTTACTACGTACTATAATAAACCGACTCTCTAAGTATTAAGCCTACTTATATTTACCTAACTTACTTCCTAAGAAATAGACCCTTCTATAACTTAGAATAAGCCACTATTATATTTTTAATTAGTCCTATTTAGTAAATTACTTAAAACCTTAAGTAGTACTAACCTTTATAATATCTACTATAAATAGTAACACTACTACCCTAGCCTAAGTTATTATAGTATAAGCCGAAACTATTAAGGAAATAAAACAATAGATAGAACATCTTATAAAACAGCTAGAGGAACTTAAAACTAATAAGGGAAAGAATAACTATAGCCAACCTAAGTTCCCTAAGCTAGAGAGCTATAATAGAACTAAAGGCGATATTAGGACCTTCTTAACCTAAGCTAAAGCCTACCT